>JAQIXD010001420.1:0-15095 GCA_034699985.1 Minunthozetes semirufus
GAGAGAGAGAGAGAGAGAGAGAGAGAGAGAGAGAGAGAGAGATTTGAGTGACATTGAGATTAATTTTAAGGATTTGCTCTTCTTTTATACTAATTGTTATTTATCCAAAAAAAACTTTGAAATGAAGATTTTTAACATTAAGACATCGGCAAATCACCACTAGTATGTTGAATTAGATAAGAGCGTCAATTTATCCTAGTTATTTTCTAATTAAAAACTACAATCTTGTGATAAAAATGAAGAAAAAAAGTTCAATTTCAAAGTTGGCGTCAAATAAATTAAAAGTAATTCCCGTTTTGGTTATCAATTATCATAAGATAGCATATTGTGGTTAAAATATATATAATCCAGGATATATTAGGTAAATTGCATTCACATTTTAAAAATTTAAATCACTTTAATTATTAAAACTAAGCATAAATTGAATATATATTTAACCGAAAATAATAATTATCACGAATTTAGTGACCATTAAATTACGAAAAACTAATGACTAAAATCTTTTTATTATAATTCTATTAATTTGTTAATCAAATGCTTATAAACTTTAACTCATTTTTTCAAAACTTAATTCTCAAACAAATTCTAATTAAAAACAAATCCATAAATATCTCAAAAATAATATAAAAATTAAAATTTATTTAATATTCACTGATTTTTAATCACAAGTTTGTGCGAAAAATGCTTTCGATTCTAATATAAAATTTAATTAAAGATAAACTCGATTCAAACAATTCCTAAAGTGATTGAAATAAACTATCAAAAGATTAATCATATTTTTCGAAGTTTAATATCTATAATATTTTATTAAAATATGGATTAAATTGAGTTATTAATCCATTAATCGAAACAAATTGGAAAAATCAATCAACTATTCAGACAAATCGTGGGCTAAAAGTGATAATCAATTAAAGCAAAGAATTTTTTCCACAAATACCTAATTAGGAAAATAATTAATTATGTATTCAACAAATTTTTTTTAACTTAAAGGCTTTTTCAATTGAGACATCACATTTTTTTTCTTTAGGTATCGGAATATAACTGGCATTAAATCAATGATTAGCCGAAACTATCGTCTGTCCAATCATTCAACTTCTCGCCGATCGTTCATTCATTCGCTTTATTCGGTTTAATGTAATAAATGAGTCGATTATATAATTTATAACTATTTGTCTGAAAAGCATTGATATCTCACAATAACTTATTGTATGATTAATTGAATGAATGCCTGATTTTTGTGCTAAAAATAAGCCCAACAACAGGTAATTCATCTTCCAATGAATTATTCATAATAAGCTCTTTTGGTTCATTAATTCTTGTTTCTCTCTGTTTGAAGATTTAGCCAAAAATCTCGTTTAAAACCAAAAGAATTTATTTTTAAAAAATCAGTTAAAACTGAAATCATTTGAAAGAATTCTCTGAATGAATGAATGAATGCTATATTTAATGACAAATATATTTTAATATAAAATAGTATTCATCACAAAAAAAGGTTATAAATTCAAGTGAATGAAAGATCTTATGTTTTTCATGTTGAGAGCCTATCGATCAAAGGGTAAATCACTTCCCAAATGGCACTAAATTGGTATCAATTTTTCAAAAAACATAATTCTTATGAATAAATATGAAATTAGTTTACGTTTGATGCGAGCACTGAAAAAGGTATCTTCTTTTGACCCGATTATACTCTAAAATAATCGCTCGAATCAATTGGAAGTTTAAAATTCGCAAAATAGAAAATTATGCGCTCATTATATAAATGGTAAAACGAATACAATATTAATAATATAATCATTTAAATTGAGATAAATTTGGTTTAATAAGCATTTTAGTCAACCATTAAAACCAAAATTATTTACAAAACAAATAAATCAATTGAGAAATCGGCCGAAAACTCAGCGAATAACTGTTGACTATATTTATAGCAAAATATGTTTAGTTTTCTTCAAATCCATAACTGATAAAAAACCTGAAAATATTTCCAAGAATTGATTAATCGACTAAAATATGAGTTTAATTAATTAATTTTTGCTTCACTTCACTAAAATACTAGAATTCACTCACACTCTGATCAAACTCATAATACTCGTGAACTTAAAATAGACTCATTTGACAAATATTCTGTGCAAACACTGCATGACTTTTAATCGAGTCCTGAATTTTTTCAAATGGAATTCATTTGATATGTCATTTGATTGCAAAACTTTCTGCCAGATTCACACAGAGAGGCTCGACATAAATATATTGATATATACAGTATGTATAAGTTTATATAACTTATATATATGTAAGCTATTTATGTATAATTTCATAATTATTCAAATAGATTTTCATCACTGAAACTAATTGGCTCTTCCCACGAAGTAGCTGACCATTATTAATTTATAGAATGCTGAGGCAGAAACCGAGATAAAAATTTTCAAACTTGAATTAACTAATAAGTCAACAATGAAGAATGTATAAACTTGGTTTATCAATGATAAATTATAATTGATTATCCACAATCATACAAATTCAAAAATGTTACAAAATTGAAAGTCTTATCGAATAAACAATTATAGTCTGATTTTTGGGGAAAAAAACTAAAAAACATGGGGAGAATAGTTTTGAAATTACCATAATTAAAGCTAATATTAGGAATCATAGCCTTTAAGATAAGTTTGATCGTAAACCTCCTGATTGTCGGTCACTTATTTATTGATTGAATGTGAGCCATGAATTTAAACCTTTTGGAGCTATTGACTCAAAAAGTATGAAAAATGTACCATGGGTATGATCACGTCTCATGCAAAACCTATTATTTTGTTGTTTTTAATCGAATTTTATTACATTGAAATGGATTTATAATAATTATATAATTCTTTGGCAATAAATCATTTTTATGATCGATATCTGTATTCAAAGCATTTATAGATCAGACAATCAAAGGTTTAGAACTTAATTATGATTTATCCGAAAAATTTCCAAATTTAACCAAAAAATCGGTTATTATTAGTTATTATCGAAAATAAACGAATGAATACTCAAAATATTGGTTCAAATAAATGTAATTCTTATGGAAATCAAAAATTCTGTGAATTAATTATATATTTTTCAAAAATAAAACTCAAATAATGAATAATTTATTTGATTTATTCAATGATTTGGAGTATTTTCTGTTAAAATTGTAAATTAACAACAATTTAGTGGAGATTTTTGTATTCAAAATGACATTTATTCAAAAAGCAAATAAAACTTCAAAGACATTCCATTCATATAATACTTCAAAACTTATTTATTCTTTAAATTTTTGATTGTTTTTAAAAAAAGAAAATTAAAAATTGAATTGAATTGAGTCCCGGAATTCATCAATTCATTAGTGGGCTATATCTTGGAAAAAGAAATATTTAATTTATAAAATCAAAGCTAATATACTATGAAATGAAGACTGTTCTGGTTTATAACCCTTTTGGTCGAATTTGAATGTCACTGAACTGGCCTTCAGACACATTTGGCAAATATGGCAATCATTACGTTTAAGGCTTTTCCCATAAAATAAATGTTTTTATTTGAAAAGTGATCGAATGAATGGACTCGAATCCACTCTAATCACTACTTATATAACATTTTTATTTATTTATTTATTGACTGCTTATTGACAAGAATTTTAGGAAACGGCAAAATACAAAATACATACCCTTATCATTGCTTCAAATTAAGTATATTTATCCTAGAAGTTCAACAAATGTTAATCGATAAGTTTGGCTCAAATGAAGAGCAGTCACACACACTCTTTGATTGAATTGAAACTAAAGACAAAACTTTTTCGATTGGAATTCATAGGCAACGAGTGTTGTATTCTTTAACAAATAGAGAGCACAGGCTATAAGATGTGAGCACTCAATGATCAGATTCAGAAGAAAGGCATAAGCACTGGCAGGTGAACCTTTTATAGTAAAATCAAGAGAAGAGATGCAAGTCTTGGTCGGTCACACATTCACTACTAATTCACTTACGAGTCAAAAGTGATGCCACACTTAAACGTTGGGCTAATATTCAAATATTGTATTCTTAAATGAATGGACTGTTAAGGCCTCAGAAATAGTTATATTGGATGAGAAACCAGTTCTCAATCGGAGCTAATGTTCATTACCCGTAAGGATGAGAACGCGTCTAATGTGGGCCAATAGCGAAAGCCTTGAACCGACTGATATGTTATTTACAATTATCGTCAACTTATTGGACTCTTAAGCAAAAGGAGTCGGCATTCGGTTGGCCCACATCGCGAACGGCTAAGACTTTTGCCAAAACCCAGAGAGAGAGAGAGAGAGACCCCTAAAAAATATAGTATTAATATTGAGGACTATTTTCAATGTCCTGTAGAATAAGTGAAACATTATTTCACTATTGGTTTTGTGGGAAAGCCTTTCTTTTGATGAGTACAGAGCGAGCCTTTGATGGATAGAAGAGTTTGAGTAATAGATTTGGGTCACAAACCTATGTGTTATCAAATTTATTTATGACCTAAACCTTTGAGTTTGGTGTGCATTAGAGGCCACACCAAAGAATACATAAATATTATTAATATTATGTTAATTCAAAGCCATTATTGTTTTCTCAGTTTTCTCACCGGAAATATTGCTTTTGGCGGCTAATGAACGGACGGACCCAATATTAGTACCCAAATAGTAGATCACATGAAATTGTTTGCCTCTCTTTAAGGCTCTGGTCTTTCGCATAATAAATCGAAAACTAATTTGAAATTATAAGCAATGGATTTGAGGCCTGTTTAAGGGCGATGTGAACACAAACATTATGAACAGAATAAGAGGAATACATTTCTTTTGTTTTTTATTCTTAAAAATAAAGTTTAATAAGTTTTAGATTAAATGATTTATTATACGTTAACTTAAGATCATATTTATAATTGATTTAAACAACAAAAAGAGGCAGAAAAGTGCAGTAAAGTACAGTTAATTGTGTTTTTCTCAGCTTTTGTTTCAAACGTTTCTCATAGCCTGTGCTCATAGTCTTCGTCTATGTTTTTGTGGGGAATAAAAACCAAAATTCATTTATTTCAAGAATGAATACTAATTCCTTAGACAACAACAAAATCAAACTCTAATTAAACTCTTCATGAGATTCAGTGCTGAAGAAAGTTCTGATAAAACAAATTTCAGGATCAAAAACAAAAACTATACCCCAATAGAGAAACATTTTGAGAGAAATAAGAATAAAATAATAACAAAATATTGAAAAATCCAAAAAAGAGGAGATTTTTATTCAAATTTCAATTCATTACTCTTATGGTTAAATAAGTGAACCAACAGAAGAGGAACAGTTCTGTTGTCAAATAAACCTCAAAAGTTTTGGTTGTTTTTAAAATCCTTTTTTGCTTTTTTTTGACTGAATTTGGTTAAAAAAGAAAATAATTTTAAACACAAAATAAATCAAGAATTTCAATATAAGCTCAGTTTTGAACACAAGAATCACGTATTGGACTCTATTTGAAAGTTTCAAAGAAGTTTTGGGCGTTTCGTTAATTGAGATTAACTATTGAACAACGAATTGATCACAAAAACAGATAATCTTTTTATTCGATTCAAACGTTTCTCTTATGAATAATTAAATAAAATAAGATATTTCTTCAATAAAATTACACATAAATTCATAGGTAAGTCTTAATAACAATAAATGAGTGAATAAATCTGTAAAATATTGTAAAAACAACAAAAATTGTGTTTTCATTAATAAGTATTACTTAAAATATTATTCTCTCTTTAGAACAGAATTTTTTTCAATGAATTTCAAAGTTTAAAATTCATTCAAATTCATGATTAGCTGTAAAACATTTTTACTATTATTTCTTATTTCTTTGCTATTTTTGAATCTTTTCATAGCAAAACTCTTACAATAAAATTATGAATTTTCTGGATATTTATTAATATTTTGTCCATAACTCATAAATTTAATGTTCGCCTCATCTATGAAAGCATGAAAAATAAGTTATTTGAAAAAAATCAGTTATTCTTCAGAATAAATATAGACTTGGAATAAGTGAGTTCACAAATACTAGAGAAATCCAATTGAATTGGACTCCAAATAGAACTCGGATTCAAGATTTGCTTTTTATTATTGACTGACAGAAAACAATAGTATTTTCGCCTCAATATTGAAGTGCAGGAAAACATGAATAATACGAATGCATAACAAAATAGGTTTGATTGCAATCCAGCAAAAATAGAAAGAAACACTTTTCGAGTTATTTTTGAAAAGAAAGAGAAAAATTGAATAAATTTTTTGATGACTAATGGAGTGAAGAAAATAAGGAAAATTTCAATAAAAAGTTTATCCGTTAATAGAAATATAATTTTTATTAAATATAAGATAATAAATATCGCGTCTTATTGTGTGTTTAATATAATGGTTCTCTCCATTCAATGACCGACAACTGGGACTCAGAATACAGTGAGACAGTGCTCACGAAGATGGCAATGACCCTCATATACACACATTTCTGGCTTTTCTAACCGTTTTTTGCTCTCAACAAACTCATTGACGAGAGAGTTGTGCCAACAATCCGATGGATGAGTTGTGAGCTGAGAGTGTTGTCAGTTTAGTCACTTTTTCACTCTTAGGCATTCATACATCAGCCATACCTCAAATAGTTTCTCAAAGTATTTTTATTGCCTATAATTCTAATGAACTTAATCAAAAGCGAGTTCACCATGCTAATTTGGAGCTATCTTTTGTGAGGCCATCACTCTATTGAAAGCCTCGAGAAAAGTGTATTCAAGAAAATTCTTTTCTATTGGTCTCTGATATCAATGATATGTCAAAAATTCAACTTATTTTACAATCTATTGAACTTTTTTTGCGTTTTACCTCTTTTTCGATTATCAATGAACATTTGTTTTCAAGAATTGTTTGAAGTCAACCAAAAATCGGCTCAAATTAAAAACGAAAAACTTTTTGTTTAGACCGCAAACAGAAAGAGTTGCGAAACAATTGATTGCAATCTTTTGTTGAGTTTTTGTATTTATAAATATAAAGACGTCTAAAGAAATGAAGAAATGATATCATATTATAAGTTATTATTATATTATTGTTATTACAAGAATTACAGAGAAAAAGCAAAACGTTTTGTATAACTAATGTGATTATAAGCGGAAAAAGAGAGTTAGAGTTCACTTATTTTCTAATTTCAATCTTTCATTTGTAAGATAAGAGTTAAACATAGTTTAGTCATAGGTTTGGTCACATTATGTCATTCGTCTTATTAATGGATTTTGTTTTTGATTATAATAATAATCATTCATTCATTCAATTAAGTCAGAGATTCCATTGAATTAAATTATACGCTGGTTTTGGACTGACATTGGGGTGACATTTGTTCCCAAAGCCAAGCATTTAATTTAAATAAACTCTTAATTAAGAATTTTCACGCTTTAAGAGAATAGCAATAAAATACTTTATCCGGCGCTCAATATTAGGCAATGGATATGAAAATGAAATTCAAAGCGTCTGAAGAGTCAACAATTTGTATGTATTTTATGATATTTTACGCGTTTTTCTATTCAACTGAAAAAAATCGTGAAATTAAATGAATTAAATTTGCTTTAAATTTGCGAAAACGTTGCAAATATTAATTACTTTTGTGTTAATTTTAACATTAGTTTTAATTAAAACCTAAACCTGTGCTATAATTAACAGTAAAACAATGTTTCTTAAGTAATATATTGAAGTAATTTATAGTCCAGAGTTCGAGACTTGAAAGACTTAACGACTGAAAATGTTTGAAAGTTTTTGCACTTTTATTCTTATTTCTAAACAAAAACTCTATATTTATTGTGTAATAAAATTACTATTAAATGCATATTTGGAAAAAAGACATTAAACCAAATAAAAGGCTTGAATTCTAAATGATTTTAAACAGACCTGAGTTAAGAATTAAGTGGTGTAAGAGATATGAAGAATAGCGAACCGCTTCCCAAAGAGGAGAAGAAGAAGAGTCAGTGACTGAAAAACAAGCGCTAACTCCTGAAGAAAGATATTTAGCTAAAAGGCATCCAATAATGAATACATTTTACATACAAATCATATACCTGTGCTCTACAGCGCTTTACAGTGCTATACAGTTATCATTATTTAAGTGATGGGTATTTGCATCAAATGTTTATCGTTTGCCATATCGTTAACTATAGTATAGTCGGCATTAAATTCGTGTTTTAATGTTTAATCGCTTTAACTGAACGCTAAAACAGAATATGTTTTCCCAATGAATGAAAAAAATGCAAAAATATATATAAAGAAGAAGAGAAGCACTTCATTGGCGTTCCAGTTATTTGGGTCACAATCACTGATCGCAATGTCAAGGACCTCATCCCATGCCTGTGCTATGCCTGTTATTATGCCATCCCTGGTAAACCTCATTCAAGAGTCGCTTTCCTGATGTATGCATTACTCTTTAAGACTGTTTATATACCTGTCCATTGAGTGGGTGATCACTATTATCTATACAAACATTAAAAACAATTGCCTTTAAAAACCATTTTCCCAAAGAATTCTCGAAAATTTCAGAATTGAAATACAAATCAATTGTTTGTAAAGAAAATAAACAAAATAAATGAACAGAAAAAAAGAATAACTATTTTAATTAAATAAATACTAAACTCTTATCTTCTTCTTTAAACAGAACAACAATTTTTGCCAATTTATTCGGAATTTCTCAAATTATTATATATATATTGTAGAACATTTCAGCAACATTTAGACCCTGTACCTAAAAATACACCTGTTTGCTGACAAACTGGGTTTTAATCCAAAGACTTACAAATAAATGTTTGAAAATAAAACAAATAATAGACTGAAAAAGCGTTTAATCATTTGGTTAACTAAAGATTAGCTAATATTTAGCAAAAATCCTTATTAATGAAGAGAGGCTTTAATGCGGTCTTTGTTTTTGTTAACACTAAACACGTTTCGTAAATTCATTAGTCTTTTTGAATGATTTGTTTATCATTAAAATTATTAATATTAAGACAGAATTATGAGAATTTGTTTTTACTCTTTACTTAAGACTAATACATGAGTTTGGTTTTGGTAAAGAAAAACACAAACTTAAGAAAAATTAATTATTTAAACCTCTTTGACAGTTGAGAGTAAATTCATAACAGAAAGGTCCTCAAAGTCAGTGCCCAATATATAATTGAAATTTGATTAATAACAGCGAAAACGTTTTTAACAAAACATTATATGATTACAGAATTATTTCATTCAAAAGAAGAAAAGTCTCTTCGTTTAAGAATTTCCATTCCTATGGGCAGTCATTTATATTTATGACGGTTTCATGTCATTAGAATACTTTTCTCTCTCTTCTCTTGATTTTGATTTTCTTTGATTACAATTAACACAAACTGTATGTATGTATAGATAGCGGAAAGAGTAAAACGAATCGATATTTTGATTTTAATCATTTTGTAATTTATTCGGACATTTATATTACACTTATATTGCAATTATTGATAAACTCTTATTTGACACCAAATTGATAGCAATTCGATTAGACTTTAAGTTTGATGGATGTGCCGCTATTAGCACTGTTCCAACCGCAAACTCAAATCAAATAATAATAATAATAGAGCCCAACAGCCAATTCCTTTGCAAACAATTTACTCGGAGAGAATCAAACGAATTCTTATCAAAAGTCACACAAAATTCTTTATATCGAGTTTAATGTCTAAAACGATTTTTCATTTGTTATTTTTTTTCGTTAAAAGTTGTAAGTTATCAAAGAGTCTGATAACTGTGCCTTTACTTGATTTAAAGTAAACCCATTAAGAAATGTTTGAATAATTTAAAACATTTTGGTTTATATTTAGCCAAATATTGTGTGTTTGTGTCAACAAATATACGCCAAATGGAGTCTAAATTCAATTGAACATCAATTGAATTAAACAAAACTATAAAAATTGTTTTAAATGTTAATAATAGTATGTGAATGACGACAACATTTCAATATCAGGTGTTATATGTGTCACTGAGTTAGGGCTCAGTCACTAAAAAAGCACTTCATCTAAGATTCTGGTCATAAAACTCAGAGGAATGCCTTATTTGAATGATCGGCAAAAATCAAAGTGGATTTGAAAAGCAAACGATTCCTTTTATATGAATTTTTAGTTTAAATCAATAAATCTTGTCTTTTAAGCACACAATTGATTGTAAGCAGCATTTGTTGATTGTGTTCTCATTTAAATAATAATATCTTTTTAAATAACTCAATGAATATTCTGGGTGTGAGCCCTATCCCTCTCAACCCTTTTTCTATTTAAAATCACAAAACATGGGTTTAATTGTTGTCAAAAGAATTATTACACTTAAATGACTACATCTCTAAACCAAAAGCTTATAATTTGTTGAAGATTTACAACCATTTAATATAAGACATTAAAACACAAATTAATGTTATTAATAGTTATGCGAACCTTTGGTTAACAACAATTTTTTCAACTCTTTTTTCAGCAAATCTATGATAACAGCAAACAGTTGGCCACAGATTATAATTAAAATCAAAGAACTTCTTATGTATTCCGCAAACAAAAAGAGTTCCTCGGAGTAAGTCTTTCACTAAAATAAGATATAATAACTTAGTTTTGCCAGAAATGAGTTAATAATATGTGTTTAATATGAGTTACAGAAAACCTTATTAAATATGAAGTAATAAAAGTTTTAACAAAAATTGTATAAAAATAGCATAACTTAAAAGATATTGGATTCGTTTGTTTGTGTCGTTAATTAACTCTAATTAAAGCTGAACTTAATATTAGCTTTTAGTCTGACTCTGGTTTTGATTCTGACCTGACATTAAAATAGTCTGAAAAAACGAGATAATAAAAGGTGTTTGATAACTGATTTCTTGTCGAGACTGTCTTTGGCTGACAACTCCATTAAAGCGAAATTAAATTTTGTTCTTAATTTTAATGTCTTTCCCCTCAGAGGGCAAAAAAATTGATTTCAATTTTCGAGTGTTTGCCTTTCATTGCCTTTCATTTGAAGTAAAAATAAGTTTTGACTCAAATGTCTAATAGATTTTGTTCACAAAACAAAACCAAAAAAATAAGTTTAAAATTATTTTTAAAAATAAATATCGAGAAAATTTAATTAACAGAATATATCATCAGTTGTTCGGTCGTATTATTATCTATTTTATTATCGTTTCAATCGATTATTGGGTTAATTAAAAATTATCTTAAAATCAAAAGTCCGTTCGACTGATGGATACGTCGACTTCGCCTATCATTTGCTCGAAAGGCTCTATCAATTGATATCAATTGATATGATTTTTATAACAACAAAATCGATATTTATTTGCAAATAATCAGTAAATCAGTGATTGATTTCTATTAGAATCGATAGTGAATGCCATAAATCAACTAATTTTTATCCGATTGCTGTCAAAATACACTAATCTTCTTATATATCGTATAATTCATGGCTTAAAAATTAATTGGAATTTGAATTAAATTCAATCTGTAATTCAGTATATGTGCAGAATATGTACTCTGGATTAATATTGGTGTAGTAAAAGATATTTTTAATTGAGTAAAACACAACTTAATTAAACAGATATTGCAATAATGAATGCCGAAGTCATTAAACTTAATGAACTAAAGAAGAAAAAAGATTGAAATTAAGAGTCAGTCAATCCGTTCGACCTTTCATTAAAATGTATGCCTTATTAGTTAATATCAAACCCCAAGCAATAGATTTTGTTTGAAAAATACATTTAATTTTTTCAAACATTAATTTACGGTTTATTTTCTTAATATAGAACCGAAATTCATTTTTTTGGATCAATTATCGGATATTTTCTCAAAAATTTCAACAGTTTTTTGTCACAATTAATACTAAACTTCAAAAAGCTTTCCATAACTTTCGGATTAAAACTAATGAATGAATGAAAAAATTCCGACAAAAAACATTATTTGTATAATAAAACTCCAATAAATGATATTTTTGTTTTACTAATCAGTTTTAAAAGCTTTTAAGCCTTAAATTAATCAAAAATATGTCAATACTCCAGAATAAAGATCTTAAATATCAATTTAATAGCATTTTATTGCAAGAGTACAGTCAACTCTTTCATAAGACAGATGTTCTTATAATTCCTATACTAAAGATATTAAATTCAATTTAAACATTCAATTTACTACTCATTTCTAACTTGAATGTGATTTCAGATAAGTTAAGCCTTAAAAGAAATGTTATGTCTGTCCACTTTTCTTAAAGAAGACTCTGACTGTAGTCAAGAATAGAGTCTAAACAGCGTTTTAATGCTATTAAGTGTTACAACAATCGCACGATATTTGAATCAAAAATAAATTGATTGCAAAACATTGCAAAACATTTCAAAACACGATATAATAAAAGTAAATCAAAATTATTTCGATTTTCTTTTTCTTATTATTTATTTCACTCGTATTTCTATTATTTATTTTCAATGCAATCAAAAAAGATTTAATAATAGAAATGTCAGACACAACACTCCCGGCACAGAATCAAAGGGTTGCGAAACAAATGCCGTAAGAATTTCTCTAAATTGAATACTACAATAAACATATTGAATAAACACTTGATTTGCACAATTCATACCACATTCAAAGCTCATTCAATGAAATTCATTTAATATTTCTATTTTAAATTTATTGCTCTTTTAATGAATTTAATTTTAAAAACCTCTACAAACATAACCAAGAGCACAATCAAGAGCACGAATATTAATAAACATAATACCTGTGATGTCCAAACTTCTCAATCTTAAGGGAGTACTTTGCAATACCTTAAGGACAAAACTGTATTCTGGCTCCTTTTCCTCATTTATCAAATTTCGAAATTCCTAAAAATGGTGTCTTAATGGTGGTGTAGTTGACTAAAAATTTGGTAAATTGCTTTAATTTGAGTGCCATAGACTCATAGTGTGATTCCTCATTTACAGTAAATTCAATATAAATTAGGTTTAAGTGAAATATTATGTTTATATTTGCCCATGGCCAAATGAGTGATGCCGCATCACTGATAAAATACAATACTAAATACATGTTCAAGTTGTTCAACCCATAAATGAACTTTCTTACTTTTGTTAATTTACCAGAAGATAAGAAAACTGATTAATGAATAGAATTAAACTAATTTTTAAATATAGTGTTCAGCAGCACATCCACAGCACAGGTTGGAGGTGAGAGTCAGACACATCGACAATCAGCATAAAGTGTCGCTGAATTTATCATGCTAAATATCATGCTATATTTATGTTACATTTAAGCTAACATTTTATTCAAGTGATAACTAATCTTTGATAAGTGGCATAACTTTGTGAAAAATTTAAATAAAAATTTTGAGAATATTTTTGAAATTAATGTAATTTATTTGAATTACTTTTTGATTCGAGGAATTTTTCATTTGGTATTCGTTAACTTATCGGCAATCCATATATTTTAGATTTCATTCTGTCCCTTTACTATAACTTACTTTTTATTGAATTTTGTTGAGTTCATTTTTAATTAATGTGATTGTTTTTTGATTAAATTTAAATGTGATTTGAATTAAATACAATTTATGCGTCAAAAACAGATTCAAATGATATCAATATAAGAACGGAATGTAATCAATGGTCAAACTTCTGAAATAAATCACTCCTACAGCTGTTGTAAGAGATATTCATCGATAATAACTATTAATCGCAATCGGAGTCTAATTAAGATATCTTCCAATTTATTTATAATGTAATCACTTTTGAAAAATAGTCCGCAAATGAAATCTAAATAACGTTTTTGTGCATTAATTCTGAGATAATTATCTTATATCTCATCTCTTTAGGTGACATCTCTTCAGTTTACTCGACAGAAATTACATTTGTTTCCAACAATTAATGAATTAAATAAAAGAAGTTTTGTTTGTCGTCTAAATTAAGACAAAACTTTACCAAATCTTTTACTGACTATTATTCTCAAAATACATTAATGTATGGCTAAACCTAACTCTGAGTTATGTTAATAGAGACGTACTCCAGAAACAAGAAATCGACAAATTGTTTCACTGCATGTCTTCTGGAGATGAATTGTATGAGAAAAGAATGGTTGGCATGTCTTCAGACAATTTTTAAATAGTTGTTTAATTGTTTTTCATTCGCTTCTTGTTGTCGACACTCGAAAACCGAGAAAACATTTCTCTCAATACCTTTACTCTGAGTTTTGTTAAGAAAATATCATTAATTGTAATATAAATGTAATATAATTTGTAATTCAATTTGAGAGTTGAAAAAAACTAAACGCTAAGCAAACCTATAATTTTGAGTCTAATTTGATGGTCTCTTCTCATGAAAAAACAAAGCCATAACCCGTTTGGTCCAATATATGCAGTACCTGTGCGTCAATTATTTCTTTATATTATGCAAAGCTCACCAAAGATAAAGACTTTACATGGGTTTACAGTATTCTTTATTATTATTAAAAGTCTGAGTATCTTTGCCAAGATCTACACTTCCCTCCAAATGATTGGCTCTTTTTTTCTAATATCATACCCAAAACAAAGGCTTAAGTCAGTAATCTTAGACAATTTTTTCATCTTTTTTACAGTAAATTTAAATATCAAAACTATTAAGAATAGCTTTGGTTTGATCTGCGAATCGGCACAAAAGAGGACTGACTTTATAATTGTATTTTGAAGTCTTTTTCAGAATAATCTCCGATTATATTCTTTGTGAGATAAGTCCTAATCGGTGTTCAAGACTTATCTCGCTATAAATCTAAAACTATTCAATACATTATTAATTGGCCATAGATTTTGTTTTTCCAAACCCTTTATGTCCATTAAAAGCCAAACCCATCAACTGATCCGGAGATTGACTGATGAAAGTCATATTCAATTTCTTGTAAAAAAGGTTTTATGTATTTTCGTGAGAAATACTAATAATAATTCATTGGATTTATGTTTGTTTTAATCAAATTCTAGTGACATATAAACATTAAAACATTTGTGGGGCCGACAGTACCGGCTCTGAAATTCAATGTATACATAATGTAAATTAAATATTAAGATAAATGGCTAAGATAACAAAC
>JAQIXD010001421.1:0-15094 GCA_034699985.1 Minunthozetes semirufus
CATGCTTCTCCCCCCCCCCCCCCCCATTTTCTTGTAAATTCAACAGAACCTTCTCTTTAAATCAAAGTAAAAGTCTTTTGTTTCTTTTGTTACCTGGTTTTTCCACTGAAATATGAGAATATTAAAATGTAAATAACTTTTCCATATGTGAGACTTTAATTTAAATAAATCAATGATTGAAATAATTTTTAAATTTATTGCATTTTATTTATCATTATTTTTACAAAATATTTATATTATTTACAATTAATTTGAAAATTATATAAAGTTATAAAAAGTGTATAAAAAGGGGTTTTTTAAAAGTTTTAAAAATTGAAAATACTTTCAAAAGAATTACTAATTATCCCGAATATAGAGATCACAGGCTTTTAAATGTTCTTTTAAAAAACACGTAAAGAAAATATTACGAGTTAAAGGTATGGCACAGGTATGGTAACTGTTTCAGTAAAGGTTTCAGTCAATCGTTAAATAATTAGTTAAATAGTTTTTGCGAATAATTTGAATGAAATTAAATTAATTTTGAAATTATTATCGAAACTAAAAATAGAGAAAAAATGAAATACTTTAGGAATTCGAGAGTTTTTTTGTGAGAGAAATGAAATGAATAAATGAATGCCTTTTAATAAATAATTTACAAAATGAAAAGTCAGACAAAGTTAATGACTGCAAACGGACTCAACTCAATTGCTGATGACTGAGTTGAAAGGATATATTAAATTATTTATAATATTTGGCAAATAATATATAATTATTAAATATATGTATAAAATATTTATCTTTCGTTCGACGAGTGATTTATATATAAATTTTATATACATTTAAGTCTTTTCTGTTGAATATAAAACATCTCTTTGAGAATGAGTTGATCACAAAAACACACTTCAAATACACTTCAAATAAAATATTAATTCTTAAACACAAATATCAGACAAAAATCTAAACTAAACGGTTGTTTCATTCCTCCTCAGATTCAATGGCTGTAATTCCCTCTGAAGTCTATCGAACTCATTATAATAGTCGTGTTCGTCCGACATCTCCTCCATATCACTACCACTGACTCGACGGGTGCCTACCATTGGGTTGTGAGCACCCAATTGAGGACAATTCACATTCATTGAAGGATTTGGCTGAAGTGATACTGACATTGACTGTCCATTAGGTAAACCATTGGCTATCGATAATGTGGTTTGAATTGTTTGTGGTAATGAATTCACGTATTCGTGTTCTCGACTCATCAGATGATACTCTAAATTGTCGACACATCGGGGCTGACCGTTGACCGGAACAAAATCCGGAATAAAGCGAACGTAATCTTTCTTTCCATTCACTGATTCTTTTAACAAAAAATTATTTATTTATTAAAAATTTATTTCATTTATAGAGATATCAAATAATTAAATACCTGAACGCTTTGCATCACCGATCAGATCCATATAATTGGATGATTGACCAATAGGTCCGGGAGAAGGCATAAGATAATCGTCTTCATCGACTGGCAGTTTAAATGGAAATTCAATGCTTTTTGATGAGATGTTTGTACTTCTTATGGTTTCGCAAAAATCTCCGTCTAATCCAATAGTTATTCAAAATTTAATTTAAAATTTTTAACATTACTTTCAATAAGACATACCTTTGCCGATGACTTTCAATGGATCAGAACTATACCGACCCGATCCCTGACTATTTTCTCTGAGATGACCATTCATTTGTACGACAGGATAAGGTCCAGAAGAGTCTAAATGAGCGAATTTGTTGAAATTTGGGGCATTTGAGAAATCACAGTGTCTTCCGTATCCATTCATAAATATGTTTTGTCTGTACTGAACATCGAGTGTATCGTCACTATTACCAGTTGTTCCCACATTTATAGAGAAACAATTATTGATAGGATCGCCTTCGAATCCTCTGTCATCCATAAACTTCTTAATAGGAGTAGGAGGAGGAGGTGTATCAGCGCCGGTGTGTGTTTTGCTCGGTTGAAGATATTCTTCGGCGTCCATAATAGTTTCGGGTCCTTCTATAGGCATACTTAGAGTTCTTATTAATTCCTTCTCATCCTGTTGTGTATAAGAGGGTAATCGCATCAATTTGTCGCCTTGAATAACAAGATAACGTCCCGGATCTCTCGCCATTTTGGCGAACTCTTCAGCTAACTCTTTGAATGAAGGTCTGGACTCTGCGTCGAGCATCCAGCACTTTATCATAATCATATAGACATCAATTGTGCAAATGGATGGCTGTGGCAGACGTTCGCCTTTCTCTAAGAGATCAGGTACTTCACGAGCGGGTACATTCTCATACGGACGTCCACCGTATGTCAACAATTCCCAGGCTTTAAAAGAGAGGAATTATTTTATATAAATATAGAAAACAAATGAAAAATTGAATTTAAATGTAATGTAATTACCGGTGACTCCGAAACTCCAGACATCGCTTTTATGAGTGAAAATTCTGTGTTGAATGCATTCGAGTGCCAACCATTTGATGGGCATCTTTCCTCCCGCAGCCTTATACTCGTCCTCATCGATCTCCAGAAGCTTAGCCAAACCGAAATCTGTTATTTTAACACAACCAGGAGTTTGGAGCAGAACATTCCTGAGGGCTAAATCTCTGTGAACCATTCGCTTCTCCTCCAAATAGGCCATTCCTCTGGCGATTTGTGTGCACCAATTGAGAAGTGGTTTCGATCCAATTTTGTCTTTATTATTGCGAACGTAATCGAGAAGACAGCCCAAAGGCATAAGTTGTGTGACGAGCATAAGTTGAGATGTCATACAAACAGCCAGTAGTTTAAGAAGGTTCGGGTGATCCACACTCGCCATAATGTATGCCTCTTCCAAAAACTCTTTATTAGTGTTCGGTTGTGTCCCTTCTCTCAGAACTTTAATAGCGACTGGAATTTTGACGTTTTCTCCCTCTGGAACCCAAACCCCTTTATAAACTGTACCAAAAGCTCCGTAACCAAGAATTCCACCTTTTCTGAGCTCAGCCTCCTTTACAATCCTGAGTTGAGCCAAATTTGGTTTGACATTCGATGGTTTAAGCGGTTCGTTGTCATCGAATCCACTCATTCTCATCGTTAACTTCATTGTATTTTCTTTAGTCCGCGCCCTTTGAAGCCATTGATAACTAAAAATCGCCAAAAATATGCCAAAGAGTACAACACATCCTGCACTTCCACCTATAATGACAGTCCAGGGATCTTCTTCGGTATTGACACCATAGGCAGCGATATTTGGATCTTTATCTGAACAATAAGGGTCTTCATTATTGTCTTCAAATACTTTGTATGGCTTTTCTGTAGGACAGGAGGCGGTGCAGTTGAATAGTTTTTTATCGTCTCCGTTGTATACCCTGTAGTTTCTACAGGCGATGCAATTGCTTGTTGTCGGTCCGTAACACTTACGACACTCGTCCGCACACTTAACACATTTATGATTTGCTTCATCCGCGTAGTGGTCTCTCGGACACTGGTCTTCGCATTGTTCCCCTGAGCTGTATCGCAGGCATTCACAAACTGATACATGTATTCCAAAGGCGGTGCAGTTTTTGCATCTTTGATGACATTTACGACAAACAGATTTACCGGTCAATGACTTGAGTGCACCCTCTTCTTGAGGCCCAATATATTCGTGATAGAAGCCATCGGGACAGGACTCTTCCGCTTTGAGACACTGTTCGACCACATTTGGGTCGTACATACTAACGATTGCTTTTTCGCAAGACTTACATCCACCCTCTCCCAGTTTATTGAGAGGACCGGTACAGCCCTGTACGCAATTTTCATGACATGGCTTGCATTCGCCACTCTGACCAAATTTAGAAATCGGACATTCCCTTACACAGTAGGGACCATCTCTGACATGCCTGCATTGGGAGCAATTTCCAGGACCGGGTCCGAAGCATTGACCGGAACACTCTTCGTGACAGTGTTTGCAGATATGATTTCCGGCGTCATATATAGACTCAAATGTTCTGAAAATCAATTATTTTTAATTAAATTATTTTCTGAGTATTACTAATGCGGACAGTTGTGTGACTTGTGTCACATCTGGACATGCATTTGATCGCATACTTAAAGAGAGCGTAAGTTTCAGATCAAAAGTAATAATTAGTTTTGATGGAAGAGCTCTAATGGAAAGGCTATAAAAGAGAGAGAAATATTTCTTACCCTAAACTCGTATTACAACTTTGAATACATGTTTCTCCCAATCTGTATGAACGGCATGACAAGCATTCATCGGGTCCGGGACCCCAACAGCCATCACTGCCACACTGTGAGTGGCAAACCAGTCCTTTCTTGCCTGCAATCATTGCAAAACAGGTATTATAAGAAAGGTATGTTAAATACCTCTTTTGATCATAACTTACGGCACTTCTCTTCTTCGCCATTACTCTGGAGAAGCATATTATGAGCGGAAGAACGCATCACTTTCTTCCAATCAATACTACTCGCAAAACAAAGCTCTTTATTCTCTAAAATGGCAACACTTCCCGATCGAACTTTCTTTAGTGAACGAAGACTTAATGATTGAAGAGATGTCTTCACAATATAAAGCGCAGCGAAATACTCTGTTAGCTGTCGGCCCCCTATTATTTCCAAGTTTTTAAAGTACGAAAGATTTTTGAAATCCTGATGAGAGGCCTGAATACTGACAAATCCGGTCACTTCTCTCAAAGTGTTGAACACTTCCAGTTTGTTTGGATGCATACGAGGATAGTGCGGACCAAATGTGAAATTAAGATAAACCTCTTGGAAGCCATTGAACGAAGTGTCCAGAATTGTTAGCGAACCCTCAATTATAGTACACCCTTTAAATGAGTCGATGTTTCCCGCGTGAACCACTTCGACCCCCTGACAATTCTTAGGACAGGGACCATCACAGGGAACACATTCTCCGTTAAACGCTTTCTTATTTGGCGGACACGAGCGAACACATGCGCCGTTATCTTTGAGGAGATGGTCCGGACAATTCTTGACACAAGTGGCGCCATAAGCATACTTTCCTTCGGGATTACTTTCCCACGAATAAGTAGACGGATTGTAGCGCATCATTGGAGGGCATTCCTGTTTACAAACTCCATCGTCATAAAAGTTACGACAGGCCTAAGAGAAAAAGACAGGAACAGACACTTTAGTAAACAATTACTTAATATTAAGAGATATGACGACATACGAGACAATCGCTCTGTTTAGGACCAGTACATCCACCCGCGCAGAATAGATGACAACACTCCCTGGGGTTGGGTCCGAAGCATCGCCCTTGATGACATTGAGGCGAACAGTTTATTTTGGAAAACTTTTGGCAGTTGTGCGAACCCTCGCCCCAACAGCCCTCTTCACATGACTCATGACACGGAGGACCTGATTATCAGAACAAATAATTGATAATCAAATGAATGATAAAATTGTTTTAAATTGAATTACATTCGCGTTCGGGTTGAGTGAAGTTATATACATAAATGGTTTTGGCTTTAGAACCCGTTAGGATCTCATCCCAATTGATAGTCCGGATGTGGCACAGGTTGTAGTTATTGAAAAAGCCAACGCTTCCCGACAATATATCTATTGATAAATAGCGGACAAAAAGCGGTCAAAAGAGCATAAATATGGGCTTTTGTTTGAAATAACATCAGTTTTATGAGAATAAAGACTAAATTGAGGCTAACCTCTAAGTGCGGGCGTTTCCAGGTTTTCCATTTTACTAAGCGTTACCATTAAAGCAAATTCTTCGTCGCGAACATTCAATTTGAATAAAGTTCTTCCTCTTATTATCTGAAGACTTGGAAGTACTATCCTTTTGACGTCCACATGGGATATGAGTACATAACCGGTGACTTCGCGAATATATTGCAAAAAATTCAGGTCCAGGTTCTTGTCCTGAAGCCATGTGAGCTCCAGATTGCCGTCAACGTATGTACAGTTCGTATACCTGTCCCTCAAGTTCTGAAAGTGATGCTCGCGATTTGATGGCACAGACATACGACCATTTGTTCCGATGCATACTATTTGTTGATTACAATAATTAATTACAATAAATAACTAAATTTGGTAATAATTTGAGGCACCGGTTCACAAAATGTAAACCACCTGGTACCTTTTCCTATTTTTTTAGATACGCATACTTTTCTTAATTAAAAAATAATTAAAACTATCATGGTGATAGTTAATGGAAGTTTATATAATTGAAATAATGCAAATCAAATATTAATAAATTGTTGTAAGTGTTACTAACTTTTGCCTTTTTTGATGTGGAGGTCTTTTTCAGTTTTTCCTCTGACCAGAATTGAATTAACTAGCAGTAGACTCGTGTTACTCAATATATATATAAATATAATCAATGATTTGATCCTATTATTCAATTTAATCCTCATTTTTTAAAAGTTGTTTTAGTGACACAAAGTTGTGACCATTAGTTCATTTTGGATAACTTTGTGACACTTAGTTGTATAGTAAAGCACTTTAGGAGCACTTTGTAGAGCACTTTGGCCTCTCGTATTCAAACACTTTGCGATCGGCGCACAAATCATCAAAATATTTACAAAAACCAAATATTATTCCCAAAATCGGTTCAATTTGACGCTTGAAATGAGAAGACAGACGTTTGCCAATCAAATAAACTCTGGTCTCTGATTGCGATACTCTTTGATAAACTTATTTGAATATCAGTGCACTTGAAGTGCATTTTGAAAACATTGTCCATCTCTTGGATATCGAGAACTATTAACAAAAATGAAAACATTTGCCGATTATTGACAATTATTATACATTAGAATCAAAGATTCAAAGAAAAGTCAGTTCAAGAGCTGGTAATAGACTCAGAGATAGATTCTGTGCGAAAGAGAGTCAACACTTGTTGTTCGAATGGGAACGTTGTTATGCAGTTATGTATTGAAACTTCTTTTGCCACATTTCAAGTCAACCATTTCCATCAACACACAAATCTGGGACACATATCCTTTACAACAGTTCTGTAGTTAAGACTTCGAATAATAATAATAATAATCATTGAAATGATTCAAATGCGGTATTATTTCAAACATTGCTCTCTGACACAAAACACCTACACTTGGCTTCAAATTTGACAAAAATTCGTTAAATTAATGCCTAATTTCTTAACAAATGTTTACATAAACAACAAAAGCGTTTTAGAGTAGAATTCAATCTGTTTTGGCCGAGTCTTTGACCCTTTGGATGACATATAACTGGTTATAAGTCTTATATGTCTTCATATTTATCGCATAAATTGGGCCGAAATCAAGAAAAGTTTGAAAAGTTAAGCAAATGTTTCTCTACTTTGACTTCAAATCAAATGTTTATTTTCTGAAATTCAATGCAATGTTTGAGAGTTTAGACACAAAACAAAAAAGTCATAAATATAATGACTATAATGGGCTTAAAGTCCGAACATTTTTGAATTTTGAATACTTTGATACTTGAAGTACTTGGAAATCCAGCCCTTCCAAGAAGGGCAATCATATTTTATCAGGTCTTACAATGAAAGCTCAAATATATCAGAAATATATCAAAAATATATGAATATCAGTCCTAAAAAAGATCCAGAGCTTAAGGAATGCCAGGCAACCCATAACTAATAATATTGCACCGATTGATAAGATTTAGTCGAATATTGGAGTAAATCAAACATTAAATATAAATAATAATAATTTATCAAAAGAAAGAAAGAACTGATTATAAGAAAAATAACTGATTTAAGGCATAAAATAAAGATTTGTAGTGAAGTGTTGTTCGCATATCATATGGTTCTCTCATTTGGTTTGCTTTGAATTTCAGTCGAAGTCATGTAATGTAAGAATATTAGGAGAACTAACCCTAACTAACCGCCCAAACAAACACATTAAGACAACTGTAGAATAAAGGCTGTAATTGGAGATAAAAGTGGAACAAAAAACACAAAACTTATAAAACAGACCAAAAAGCGAATGGGAAAGGGATCGAAGCAAAAACTTAAGTGAACTCACTTTTGATAGCTATTCACAACTCCTACACAAAGTTTTATTGCATTCAAATGAGACCCGAATCGGCGAAATCCTTGAAAGGACAACACAATCAACACATATGACGACAGATTATGGTTGACTCCAACACTGATGGTAACAGTGACTGCATTTGTGGCAAAATAGCTTTGATTTAACGAAAATTTAATTTAGAGAAGACTTTAGAGAAATATTAAACTTAAGGTTAGATTAAAGTTTGAAATCATATGAAAGATATGAGAAAAATGCAATCAAACAATCATTGCATACAATCATTGATAACAAAAGTCAACGAAAAAATGATATTTACTTTTGAATATAGACTACAATAAAGGCATCGCTTTTATCACTTAAGACTGAGTGCGTGAATCATGAGATCCAAACACAACTACGACTTCTAATACAATTCGGAGACAAAGATTTTTTATGAAAACTTGATTCTCGTTTTACGGCGCAAATCTATTGCAGATATAAAATGATGCGTTCATTACAGTCACAGCACAGGCAGATCACGCCTATTCATTCGCATTTATCGAGAGGTACATCTGAAGACTTTCACCGTAGATAAAAATATTTGGCCATTGCTTTGGCATTACTTTGGCATTGCTTTGCTTTCAATGCTATTCACATACTATTGAATGACGGGTTTGTTTCGAATACCACTTGTATTCACTCCAGACATAACTCGCATCCAATAATTGGCTTCACTTCAATCACTTGATTCACATTCACTAATATTCACATCAATTAAACACAAATCTATATAATAGAGTAAATGAACTGTGATTTCAATTAAAACAATTGAATCTAATGTATGACTAAAATAAATATTTTGATTTGCTGTGAGTTTTGGCAAAACATAAAAATATTATTTTCAAAATAGTCTCGAATCGAAGGCACAAAACGAAGGATGAAATGAAGCCAAAGCCAGCTATCGCTCGATTATAAGTCCGTATTTCTGTGTAATCCTCCCTGTTTTTTCTTTCGTGCATTTGCTACCTGCTATGCCTCAGGCAAAGCAACCTTAGCTCAGAATACCTTAGAATACCTGACGTGTTTTCTTAGTTGTTCCCTCCCAGTCCACTGAACACTCCATAGCAGACACTCCACTACATTCACATACAATCCAATGCTATTAGTTTTCTTATACATCTATTTTGCTTTAATATCGCTCAACATATTAGACCAGTGCTAACATATTTCACTAATTATTTCAATTAATGCATTTGATTGCAATTAATTTATAAGTTTTCAAAACTCAATTAAACTTATTTTTTTGGTTTAAATGCAAATATTTTTTGATTAAAAAATAGAGAAAAAGTTTTAAAAATTGAAATATTTTTGATTATAAATGAATTGAAGGAAAAACCAATGATTTATTTGTTGCAAAAATATAAAAATACTTATTTTATAAATCAAAAAATGTTTGGAAATAATTTTGAAGACATTTAAACCGAAATGAAATGGTTGGGCAAAATAGGAGAGAACCAATTTTTCTTGAAATCGCCCCGTAATTCAACCCCTGTTTGATATCCCCAAAGAGCCACGATTTTGCACGGCTTTACCTGTTTTGGGGAACTCAAGAAAGGGGCAAAACATCTCGACTTACCTGAGCCAAACAGGGCCTCAATAAGCAATAACATAGCGCCGACCGTCTGCATACTCTGCACTGCACTGCATAAGAGCTCTTTCTCTGAACTGCTATATAACTATTGAAGTCTAACGAAAACTTTGATTCGATCGCTGCGATGGGAACACAGGTTAGGAAACAGGCATTTGAAAAAAATTGAATTGCATTCAAAGACCAGATTCTGGATGTCGTCTAATTAATGACACTTCAGATTACATGAAATTATGTTTAAAATGCATTTTTTCCTTTTAAACTCAGATTAATTTAGAGCCACTTTTGCTCCAAAATTAGATGTTTTTCTGATTTTTCAAAAGTATTTGATTACAAACTTTTTTAACGACATCTTTGAAGGACAGCGAAGAGGTCAGCAAAGTCTGCACTCATTTCAATATATTCTCAATTGTTTTGCATTTTTTGGTTTTAAGGCAAAAGTTAGCAAATTATTGGTTTTTAGAGGAAACCGGACGCCAACTGTTATCGAAGATTCATTTTCAGTATTTTATTAATTTATTAATATTTGATACCTTTTGCATATATTTGCAAATATTAAGACTTACCCAACCATTATTGCATTACATTATATAAATGTCAGACATATAGATCTCTCACCTAAATAGAGGAAAAACAAGATTAGTTTAAGTATTAATTTCATAAGCGATAGGTTAAGGCTATTTGATCGGCTTTAAGGACAGTCTATAATAGTTGTCTGGACCTTAATGTTGTCGCCATTAAATTGCATTCATATTGTTTACTCTTAGATTTGAATCGAGGAAAGTCTACCGCAAATTATATTAAATGCTAAGAATTGAAGATTAGTTTAATGTTTTGCAGTCATATTGTAGTCAAATATTTATTGTTTTCTTTCAAATTGCAATTAAAATGATTATAAATACCACAAAAAAATACTTTTATTATTTAAATATCAAATTTGGGACAAAATACGGAACAAAAGTTTTTAAAATGCAATTATATCCGACTTTTGTTGTGCATATTGTTTGACAGGACAGGCATCACAGGGCTGTGCATTGCTTCTCACTCAGGGGTCAAACAAGAGAATGCATTTGTGATGTTTGCACCTTTTGAATAGTGTTGTGGAAAGAACTGACAGAATATTTTGTTAAATTTATTTATTGGCGCCTATTCCTCTTATTCCTCCTATTCCTGCAACCCCCTGAACATCTCTGTCGTTTAGTAGAGTGTTTGCTCACTTTCCAGTTAATTTGAAACAAAAATTCCGCGCAATCTATAGTTTGAGTGATGTATAGCTTATGGTAACTGTTGACCACTTCGGTCAAAGCGTTTTAAAATTATTGTTCAGCCCATAGACAGCCCATAAACCTGTGATTATTGGAGCCTTTTTCCATGCGCTCAACAGTCAAATACTAGTCTTGTAAGAGCAAAGAGTCAGCTAAAAGTGTAAAACTATGTGCAATTAACTTTAGTTTAGTTTATTCTCAGGTTTAAAATTTCATTTGTTTTTCAGACTTGAATTTCAGTCTTCGAATAATAATTCGAAGAAAAGCTCTTTTAATTGAAAAACAAAACAAAAATAAAGCATTTCTTCTGAAGACATGAAATAATCACTAATTTATCGATAAATTGAACAAAAAATTGTGTAGATTTGTCTGTAACTGACTGTAAAGTTATCGTTCATTTTTTGTACTTAAATATTGAATGAGCTCTTATTGGAGATCGACATCGCGATAATTATCCAGCAGAAAAACTGGTAGCGCAACCAGTTTGGCATTTCTGAATACCAGTCACTTTAGTTATTCAATAGACATCAGATGTCATAAACTTGGAATTAAAACATGATTTGCCGCAACTCTTGGCTCAGACCTGAGACCTCATCGAAATCAATTAAACAGAGAGACATGAGAGACAACTCACAAAACTTGGAAAACATGGATCACAACTCATATTCCGGACTCAAAAAAAAGAAAAATATTTGTCTGTCTTATTGGCTAAAAGTAGTGAACTTCTTAAGCGAAGAATCTGTGCAATGTCTCAGTGGTCGCCACAAGATTTGCTTCAAACCAATCAATTACATTCACTTCTCATCTTATGTCACGTTTTTTCAAAAATATGATCAGAATTAAGACGATTAGTCATTTAGTTTGAAGTGCTTTTAATTTAATAGCTTTTAGTATCAAAAATCAAAAATATTTTTTAATTAATTTTAGTTAACATTATTTTTGAGGTATTTTTTCCTTTGAGCACAACTTTAAGCATAACTTTGAGCACTACTTAGAGCTCCAAATAAGAGTCGAACCAAAAGTTGTGTTCAAAAAGTCGTTATATTATAGTATTTAAACATTTAAGACGTTTAAGACGTTGTCTAAACTGATTAAAGTAAAAACTTTTAAGACATCTATTTATTGAGGGATTAACTCTCCAAAGAATGTCAGATAGAGTGCAAATGCAGGTGTGATTGCTTGCCATTGGCTTCACTAATGTTGGAGACCTATGTTGTGCTCTTCTGTTATTTATGGTCGGAGTGACTCTCGACTCAATGCCATTGGGCTAATGACTTGCTATCAAAAGGTTTCTGAGAAATTCCTTATTAGAAATCAAATATTTACCCAAAAACAGGAGAAATTTGACTTTCGTTTGTAGTCCGAGAGTCGGGTAGAAAAAGATTAAATCCGGTTCTGACGGCTCTCCCGAAACAACTGACGATAAGATTCGCTAATAAACCCTTAAGATTGATCACGAAATCTAACTTTTAACAGATATTGCCTTCAATTGCTTTGATTTTTCATTTCACTATTAAGTAAGTGAGCTGTAGTGCAAAATACAGGAGGAATTTCGGGGTATGTGCCCTCTGACCTTTCACATGCAACCACTGCTACAGTGTACGCTCCGATCTGCACAGGCATCATATAAGCATCGGTTTGCATTTTTTACAGATCGTGAGTCTCTCATCTTTAATTTTTATGTATTGAACTAACACTGCCAGCACAGGCACTGCACCAACACATCCAATGAGGACCAGAGGATCAGGGCTTTCGTGTAAAAGCACTCATTTCGATAACTGCCTTACGTTCTCACTTTTGAACACTTGAGAGCTAACAACAAAAAACTCTCTTATAATGAATCATCAATTTCTACATCAATTAAAACTCAATTTCTATCGAAAACATAAATTTCTCTTTATTTTAAGTCTCAGAGAAGAAGTGCCATAATTTGTCTGAAAATCATTGCAAACACTAATTATAAACTTTCACTTTTTTGGTCGTCAATAACACCATTGGTTTCCTTTTAATGCAAATTCAATGTATTATTCAATATATCAAACAGTCTTCAGGTTTTGTTTAGAAACCGCTTCTTATTCTCAATTCAATTCAATTGGTCTCTCAAACGGATATATTATCTTATTTTTTGTTTTGGGGAAAATTCTCTCAAATTAATTATCATTAACTGATTTAACATCAGATCATTTGCTCCTAAATTTCAAAGTAATTTCCATAAATTTAGATGAGTTAACATTATTATCGATAAATTTGTTAAGATTTGTTTTAATGTGAAAAAAGACAAAATTATTTTTATTATATGAATAATATTCGCTTCGAATATAATTCTTATTAAATTAAATCCAAAATCTCTAAGAATTCGTTAAAATTTAAAACTCATATAAAAAGAGATTAAAATGAAATTCGATGAGAAAATGATCAAAAGAATCTAAAAAATAAATTACCCGAAAAAGTTTTGGAGAATTAATCCAAAGAATTCTAGAAATGGGAAAATTCAAGAACCGGTCTATTATTGGTGTCTTTCCTCTTAACTAAACCTTTGGCTGAAATATTAGTAGAAATAAATCTGTAATTAAACTTAAATTTGATTTTTTAAGACAAAAAATATAAAACTTTTCGACTCTTTTTAGTTTTGAAAACAAGTGTAATAAAAAGTTCGTTTTATTAAATTGAGAGATGTAATTGATCTTGAAAATATTTAATGGCTAAAGTGGGAATTTCAGACAGAAACAAGCAATTGATGTTAATTTTTTGAACATTTTCTCATTTTTGTTTGGATGTAATTTTCAATAATTTAAATTAGTATCTTGATAGTTTGATAAATTATTAGAAATAAATATTTCATAAAACGGCTCAATTAAGGCAATTATTAAAAGAAAATCCTTAATTTAATCTCTCTTAATTTGAAAGTAATATTAATTCGCATTTTTCAGTAGCTCTTAGAGACAGAGCTATATTGAAAGGCCGTCTCTTCTAATGAGTGGTCCACACATTCCCTCTTACATAATGAATTGTAAAATACAATCGTGTCGTCATTAATCGAGACACCTTAGGCCAGGTATAGGCGCTCATTACAGAGCAAACACATTCCTAGTCTTGGTTTTAAAGTTAGAAGTTAAGTCTGGAATCCTTTTCCATACAAACTATAATTCAATAAATTATATGAAAAACACTTTAATTTTATATAAAATATAAATATTAATTGACTGAACATTCCTTAGGAAAAAAACATTGAAATCAGAGTATTAATTGAATTGATTTTGAATTTTAATATTTTAAACTCTTACAAGATTTTGTTAAACTCTTACAAGAACTCTTGTTAGATCAGTTTTCATAAGAAAAATGTAGCAAGAACATAATAAACTTGATAGTTGTTGTTTACGAGTTTTGTTAAATTTAATTAATTTTGAGGACTAATTGATTCGAAATATTTAATTGGAATTTGTTTTAAAAATAATTACTAAAAAACCGCAGAAATTCTTATATTTCAATAAATAAAACTTTAGTTAAATGATTTGATTGACTCGAAGAACATTTGAAAACCTGATGGTCTATCAGTGATGGCATATCTCTAATGGAAAACAACTTTTTAATCAAAGAGTCAAAAGTTGATGTCATTCGAGCCGTTGACCAAAACGTAAATAAATATAATTAACATTTAATGTCATTTAATTTCATTTAATTACTCAGAAAATAATATTTAAAAACATTAATCTATAGAATGATAACAATTAATGACTAAAACTCTATTGAAATTAAACAAAAATTGAAGATTCAATTGAATTAACATAAAATTAAACAATTATTTGTGCGAACCCATCATCAAAGTATGAAAACGTTTAAGTTGTGACACAATTTCCTAATGAAGTCAAAGTTTACTGTATTTACTGAATTGTGTTTTTTGTTCCGATAATTGTTTTCATTTAAAATGTAATTCATTTAAATGCAACGGAAAAACAGGTGAAAACACTAAACCAAAACTTCTAATTAATTCTTTAAAGAGAAGGGAATAAAAGCTAACCAAATCTCAAGTATAGGATGTGCTCTCATCTCAAGTATTCAGCAAAGTTTGTTATACTCTGTTCGGACGAGCAGACTTAAGCAAAGTCTACTTGACTTATTTGCATTCGCACTGAACTTACGTGAGCAAAGTAGACTTATTTCAAGTCTGCCACAGACCCTTGCTTAAGCAAAGTGACTTGACTTGAGTCCG
>JAQIXD010001422.1:0-15090 GCA_034699985.1 Minunthozetes semirufus
CCCAAAAAAGCTCTATTTCAGAGGGTGTTAAAAAATCAGCTCTCACGAAGGCTAGCATCCAAGACATTTATTATGACCATTGTTATTCTTCAAATGAAATATCACTTTATTAATTAAAATATTAACCTTGTTCATATCTGATCCCACTGACTCATAGTTTAGAATTTATGCCCGTATCTATATATTCATTTATTTGATAAAATTGAATGAATGTCAAAATTATCAAAATTATGCGAAATGAGCTATTATTTTGTCTGTCCTTAATTTGCACCTTCTCTTTGAGATAAATGAAACGTTTCCCCATAATTTACTCAATAAAATGCATTCAATTGTATTTAATTGAAATTTATTTTTAAATGATTTCCAATTTTTTTAAAAATTTTTAGATCGAAATCAATGGAAATGTTTCCGAAGAGCTGGCAGTCAGCAAAGAAATCAAAGGACGGGGACAGTGGTCTAAAGGCATTGAATTTCTTCTTTCGTGTATTTCTATGTCCGTTGGTTTGGGAAATGTAATCAAAAATAATTAATATTTAATATCAAATAACTTATCATAACTGATCAAACTATTAAATTTAAGGTCTGGCGATTCCCTCACGCAGGTCTGTCCTAATAATGAATAAAGAGAAAAATTATATCTAATTTTCAATTGTATTTCCTTATGGTTGGACAGCCTATACCAATGGAGGAGGTCTTTACTCAATTCTAAATTATTTGAAAACTCTTTTAAAAGTTGATTAAATTTTAGGTGCATTTCTCATACCATACCTCCTGTTGCTCTTCATTATTGGTCGGCCCATGTATTATATGGAGTTAGTATTGGGTCAGTTTAGCGGCAGAGGACCCATCAAAGTCTGGAAATGTGTTCCTGCTTTCAAAGGTTCACCACTTCAGGAGATTTAAGTCTAAATAATTAAAAATAATAACTATTTGTATGTCTTTAGGGATAGGATTCGCGCAATTCTTATCACAAATTTATTTAATTGTTTTTTACAATTATTTGATGGCTATAACTCTTTACTATTTATATCAATCCTTTCACAACCCATTGCCGTGGAGCACATGTGATAATTCGTGGTATCCTGGTGGTAACTGTCCCAGTATTAATGAAACAGACACAAACATAACCTGGTCTGAAATCTATTTTAAGTGAGTTTATTCTTCTTCAATTCGTTTTGAAAACTTAAACATTAATTAATTCATTAATTGAATTGAAATCTGTTTTCAGTAAATTTGTGTTAAACAAATCAAATGGTTTGGAAGATATGAATTCAATGAGTTGGCAATTAGTGATCTGCCTTTTTATTTCGTGGACACTTGTCTTCTTGAGTATAATCAAAGGCGTCAGTTCAATGGGAAAGGTATTTTAGCTCTTCCTATTGATAAATAATTAATATTTGTGAACAATAGGTCGCATATTTCACAGCTATCTTTCCATATTCTGTGCTCATCGCGTTGTTAGGGGTGGCTCTCAGTACCGAAGGAGCTGTCGATGGAATAAAATATTTCTTTACTCCTCAGTGGGAAAAACTTCTAGAGCCGATTGTATGGTACAGAGCAGTGGAACAGTCATTTTTCTCTCTGGCCGTCTGTTTCGGAACTCTTGTGATGTTTTCGAGTTATAATGAGTTTCATAATAACGTCTATCGGTATTCATATCACTATATATTCACAAAATTAGTCTCTAATTATAATTTTTGTTAATAAAGGGATGCAATGATTATCGCTGTTTTAGACACATTTACTAGTCTTTTAGCAGGTTGTGTCATATTTTCTGTTTTGGGACACTTGTCAGTCGTTACCGGCAAAGATATAGACAAAGTTGTTGATGGGGGTCAGTTCCACTCACATTCACTTATTTAACCATAAATTTTAAATTTATTTTTTATTTAATGTTAAGGAATGGGTTTGGCTTTTATTGTATATCCGGAAGCATTGACTAAAATCGATTTCGTACCACAACTCTGGTCAGTGTTATTCTTCATAATGCTGTTCACATTAGGAATTGGTAGTTCTGTGGCACAGGTCGAGACAGTATTGACATCAATTAAAGACCAGTTTACATCACTTCATCAATCGAAAGCCATTTTGGCTCTCGTGGTTTGCGCTATTTTCTTCGTTCTGGGTCTACCACTCACTACAGATGTAAGAATTCTATGTTTTATTTTAACTTTAATTATATTTTGATTAATAAATAATCTCTTATTAAAAAACGCCCGAATTTTTACATTATTTGACAGTTTGTGCCCAAAATGTCCTAGATACATACATACATACATACATACATACATACAAACACTTACAAATAATTACAAATTAGTTACAAATTTATTATTATTATTATTATTCAGACTTATTTAAAATATTTGCTAACTTTTCGTGATCTGAATTTAGGCGGGATCTTATGTTATGCTGCTTTTAGACAACTATGGCGTTGGAACCGCTGTATTCTTCTATGGTATTTGTCAAACAGTGGCTATTTTCTGGATTTATGGTTTGAAAAGGTTTTGTTCTGATATTGAGTTTATGTTAAACAAAAGTGTCAGTATATTTTGGAAGTTTACCTGGTTTTTAGCCGCTCCTCTCGCTCTTATCGTAAGTGCTTTAGTTTTAATTAATTTATAAAAATGAATAATAATTTTAACAAATTTTTAGATTATTTTCATTTTCGGAAACATTGATATCATTAGAAATGCAAAGACTCAGGAAGGGATGCCTCTCTGGGGAACAGGCATTGGTTGGGCTTTAGGTCAGAAAAAAATTGATTATTTAATAAATGAAATTAATTTTAAATTTTAATAAATAATAAATAATTGTTTTGTTTGTTACGTATATATCAGCGGCGATAGCAGTCATTCAAATTCCTCTTTGGTTTTGCTTAACAGTCGCCAAACAAAAGGGAACTTTGATTCAGGTATTCCTTCGCTTTCCATTAAATTAAACATTAATTATAACAAAAATTAACTTTTCTTTTGAAATAATTTCTTATTATTCTTTCAAAAATAATAACGATTTGTTATTTCCATATATTAGTTGTTTGAATAGAAAGAATGTCTATACATGTATATGATCTTACTTATAGTTACTTTCTCATTTAGTTAATAAATAATCTTGATATAAGCTCAATATCCCTACTTTTTCTTATTTTCGATTCATTAAGAAAAGGGGGGAAATGTTTGCAATTTTTATTACAAACAGTGAAATATTATCACGAATTTCATGATTCGTTTCGCAAATAATTAAAGATTTATTGAATAAAATAAGAAAAAAAGCGAAAACAAAATTCTTTTAAATTCCAATCGATTATTTTGGGCTCAAATTCACGCTTTAATAAAATATTTTACATAAATTGCAGACAATTTCCAAATCGATTATATTTTGTTAATTTAATTGAAGTCCAAAAAAATGTTAAATGAAATTCATTTTCTCTAATTTTGTTCTTCAAATTCCAATAGAGAATCACAGGTGCGCTCAGACCTACACCAGACTGGGGTCCCATTAATCCAAAAATATTTCACGAATGGGTTGAGTATAAGAATGAAAAATTGAAACATTCGTTGGGATATATAAACACAGCTTTCACTTCAGATAATAACCAGACCATTGCCTCGAATAAAGTTTGAAATATTTTAAAGATATTTCAAAATTTTTATAACATTTAACCATTAATTGCGTAAATATTTATCAAAAACATTATAATTCTTATAATTATATTCAAAGTAAAAGTTATTTTTGAATCGAATTTTCAATTTTAAAAAATATATATTTATTTAATATTTAAGAGAATTTTTGTATTCAATTATATTTGAATCAATTATTTTTATTTGTATTTTTACTGGAATTTATCAAATATTATATTATATTATATTTCATTCAAATTTCAAAAATAACATTAAAATTCATTTTCAAAAAACTGGATATTTTAATGACTTATTTCATAATTTTTCCACAATTCTCAATAAATTTTGAGAAATCGCCAAATCTTTAAAAATATTTCTTCAAGTATTGACTTTATCTTGATTTATCACGAAATAAGCAAGGTTAATCAACTAGTTTTTATTATTCTTATAATTCTAGAAGAGTTTATTCTAATGTATACCGAAAACGATTGAAAAGAATAATAAAAATTCGTTTAAATTGCTTTCATATTGTTTTTAACCAATGATTAGCATAAGATAATTGAGTAATCAATTAAATCAGTCTATTCTGAGTCCAATTACTTTGTTTTCACTCAGTTTCCAAGTAATGCCAACTTTGGGTTTTTTCGGCCTTTGAATCAATTCTTTAGATTTGTTGGGAAAATGTCTTTAATTGTGATTCAAATTCGCATTGAATTCATAAAATCATGTGAACATGACTTTCACTTTTTTTCTTTAGCTCTTAATTCGGAAACTTCTTACAACTTCTTTGAAATCATTTGAATTTTAGTAAAGAATATTAATCAAAGACTCAAATCTATTATATAATAACTGGCTTTTAGTGAATTGTTAATTGAATTTCGTAACTCTTATGGCAATCAATTATTAGACTTTTAAAAAACTTGATTTTCATTCACATTTCAAACTTTTAATAATAAGTTTTCCTCTTTCAAAGTCAATAATCAATTATTCACTTAATTATAGCCTCGATTACTATCATTAAATGATTTAAAAGAAATAGTATTTTAATAGCAGTTAAGTGTTTTCAGTGTTTAAATTGAATATAATTACCATTTTATTCAAATTGAAATCAACTTTGAAAACTTAATCATTGAAATCACTGAAAAGAGTTTTCAATTGTAACGTAATTTATGAATAAAACTGAGATTTGAATCAAAACAAAATGATTTGTATTTATAAACAAAACTCAAAAATCACTTAAAATTATTTGAAAACATATTTTAATTGTTTTAATGGAAAGTGATATCAAATAGGCTTTCATTTTAATACACAATTTTAGAGTCATTTGTGTCACAATAAATGGCCCGAAGAAGTCACACCGAGACATTTGTTCTTCTGAGGAATAACGCCACCAAAAAAAGATGTTTTTATAAAGAGGTTAAATATCTTTTAATCACAAAATTATTTGTTTTCAATAAAATTGATTTTATTTCAATCGAAACAAATAGTTTGATAACGACGATGAAAGAGTACATTTAGTCAATGGTAAGAGTGATGCCAATGATATTGAATTGACCAACAATTCAGACAATTTGTCCGACTCTTCACCTCCTAATTGGGTCTCAAATGTCGATGAATTTCGTTATGAATGCATTAAAATCAATACTAAATGTAAGCCATTTTTATAGTACTTTTGTGGTCTTATTGTTTACGCAATTACTATCTTATTAGTGGATCAGTTGGAAGTGATTCAAAGAGAGCACTTGAAGTCAAAGTCGACCTCAATTTTCAGCGATGAGTCGGAATCGGCGGCTAATCATAGCTATGAAATTGAAATTGAGTTCAAATGTCAGGAAATCAATAAACTCTTCAATCGTTTGCATTCACTTATGAGTCAAATGCAAGGGATGTGTGATTTGAGGCCAAACTCTAAGATAATTAAAAATGTGTTTCAATGGCAGTGCAAAGAAATACAGGATTTGACGCAAAAGTATCGCAAATATCAAAGAAATTATTTGAATAAATGTTCAGAAAACGATAAAATCGACGAACAATTTGTCATTACTTTTGATGCGCCGATAGATAAGTCTCTGAATGGAAACCACTCATCATTTGTCGGCCATAACTCTAATGACGATTCGATTCAATTCTTCGATGACTTGAGTTCAATGACAACACAAAAACAGTTACAAAAATCCGATGTATTTGTGGATTCAGAACACCTGAAGGCCAGAGACCAAGAAATGACTTCTATTGTGAAATCAATCGTTGAATTGAATCAAATATTTCACGACATCAACAGTTTAGTCATAAATCAGGGCTCAGTTCTGGACCGCATAGACTATAACGTAGAGACAGTTCAGCACAGAGTGGAAGAGGGAGTGTTAGCCCTCAGCAAAGCAGAAAAGAATATGAGAAGTGCCCGCAAAATGAAAATGATTCTGATTTTGAGTGGAGTTGTGATACTTATGTTAATGTATTTAATTGTATTCAAGACTTAAATACATTTCAAAACAAAAAACTATTTAAAAAAAATTCCCAAAAATTTTTCCACAAAAATATGATTCCATTTATTATTGAAAATCGATTACAAAATACTTTTATTTATTTAAAAGAAAAACAAAAATTCAATTTAAACACTGATTTAGAGCCCACTCTTAGCTATGAATTGTAAAATTGAAATGAAGTTAATTATAAACTGAAATTAGTTAAGAGTTTTGTCTTAATTTGAATGTTAACTAAAGAGCGGAAAATTTTAAAGTTTTTTATTCTGTGTTTTAGATGTTGTGTTCATTCGGTTCACATTCGGTTGACTTTTAAAATATATTTATTTTTCATTTGCAATAAATAATGTTTTTCCCATCGATGTTATGATTAGTTCTCTCTTCTCAATGTCTATCTCTCAGTGAGTGCTCACTCACCGGTGCTCTAACTCTCCAGTGGTGTTCCGTTGGTTCTCTGTCTTAACTAATGTCTTGCATTGACTCTACCGGTGAATTCAAATGCACGTAAAATGCAGTCTTTCATCAGACACTGCGGTAGGTAATAGTGCCCCCAACCCTGTGCTCTGTGTGTTTGTGTGCTCTTCGCTAGTATTCAATTCTCTATCAATTCCTCTGTTGTGTTATAACGACTTATTACCGGTTTTTGGTTTTAACGCAAAAACTGCTCAGAATAGAGACGAACATAACATACTTTACATGTTTGTTAAGACACTGCCATTCATGCCATTAGACATATATTCCATTCCATACATGCAATACATCAATGCTCTTCTCACTTGAGATTTCGGTTACGGCCCTTACGTTCCCTTATATTCACTAATATTTCTATTTTTTTTTTCTTTTGGTTAAACTTTTTCTCCATTAGTTTCTTATGTCTTATCATTTGAATTGAAATTTAATGCTTTTTATTGCGATATTACATGAAATCAGAATATAATTTACTTCTCTTCAAATGTGATTAATGTTGAGAATAGAATTCCAGACTTCAACCAAAACAAAGACCTTATTCAGAATCTGCCCCTAAACCTGTGCGGTCCCATACAATCATATCATAGACCGGCCGTCCAATTAGTTTAGTTCATAACTTATTCTAAATAATCAAAACGTTTACCATATTTGCAAAAATTGTGGAACAAACCCAATCATCTATTACAAGGGCTTTCATGAAAATCACATTTAAATACAATTGAAATAATGAAATAATTGTTATAAGCAATGGTCATAGTAATGGTCATAACAACTTATATTCAATTTTAGACTTTGAAAAATGATTGTTTATATAAAGTGTGACAATATGAACAAGTCTTAATTTTTGACCCATTTGTTGATCACAAGTTGATCCATAAACTCACCCTATTTTACTATTCCTTTTATGGTTATTAAATTAAGTGAGATGTTAATAGAGAGAGGATGTGAGTAAAGGATCGGTGATAGTAATGATAAACATAATTAAAATTTGTTGAAACACTTTTTGACATAAATTAAGCAAATTTAGTGAAAATAACTCGAATTTTATAAACAAATTGCAATCAAATGTTAATTCGATATAATCTTGAAAATAGTGAATCAAATGAAATATTTCTCACACTTTCCATGAATTCCAGTCATTCTTAGCTTTCCTTTGATTAACGAAAAGAATTTCACTTCACTTTTGATTTTAAGTTTTCATTTTCTTCTATTATTTTTGTTTCACTTTTCTTCTATCGAAACAACTTTAGACTCTTTTTTATTATTCTCTTCTCTTAAACAAAACCACTTTTTTGTACTGAAATGTTGTTTCGCTTCAAAATAGTTATTATTATTATATTATTATTTCAGCGAAAAATTCTTTTGAAAGATTTATTCATTTTTCTCTTCACTCATATCTATGTAAAAAATCTTTTGATCAAATTTATAGGTTAAGAAAGTTTCTCTTTTTCAGTTCATTGATCTTTAAATGTAACGAAAAAAATCTTTTTTGGATTTTTTTTTCAGTAAAATTTCATTTTTTTCTTTTCTTGGAAATCACACACACATTAGGTAAAAAAGAGGGTAAAATGCGGGAAATCCCCCTTTGCTCATTCGGTTCAATTAGTCTGATGACTCCCCACAAGAAAATTAGAGGAAATGTGAAAATATTTTGACAGAAATAACACCTATTTTAAGTTATTTAGTTGTTAGCCATCACAGCCATCACAAACATCACTGACTAATATGAGATCCGAAAAAAGTCTTTTTACGACTAAAAACCATTTTATCATAAATTGCATCGAATTTTACGATTTTGTTGATTTCAAAATGTATTTCAAAGAATATCTGAGTTTCGGTTAAAACTAAAGATTCAGTCATAGAGTGGACACAAAAATATTTTTATGGTTCCTATCAATGATAAACACTTTTAAACCTTTAAACTCATTAAATAAAACCGAAAGTAAAATAGTTTAACTAACTCTGGATTTGCCTCTATTTGCCTCCTGGTATTTTATTAGGAAAATGGACCATCATGCAACCATGCAATCATATAATCAGCTAAATGTCGTAATTTTTACATAAATGGATGAACTTTGATTAGATTTGATAAAACTTTACCTCATTTAACATTTGAACAAAAATTCAGATTTTTTCTCAAAAGACTTTATCAAACCATTTATCATATGTTATAATATTTCTGCGCATATATTGTATACAATATTTACCTTAAAGTTATCCACGATAGTGGTGGCAGTGGTAGAGTAGTAGTACCAATAATTTACATATTAACTAATTGGTATTTTCAAAAATAGTCATAACACCCAGCAGTGCGTAATGGGGGTGAAAGAGGAGAAAAACGAGATTTGCTACATTTGCTACCTTTGCTTCATTTGCCAGATTCACCACATTATCCACATTCAAGATTCAAATATAAGAACTTCAGTAAAAGTTCTATAAGGAAGCAAAGAAAACAGCACTCTATATGCCCTCAAACTTATAGTGAGCTAAAGATGACCAGGTGTTAGCCTCAAGACTTTGCTTCAAAAGTCAGAAATTTAAATGAAACCCTCCGTATAATAGATGGGAAGTGTCTCACATCACCTCTACTTCAACCTCAAACCTAACGAATAATTTATTTCGAGTTATATTCAAGAAAAAAAATAAGAGTAATACACCTCTTATACCTCTTATACTTTTTAAGCCTCTTATATCTATCACATTTTCAGCAAAAAACATTTCATTAAATTATTTGTTTTTAATAAATATTTGTTTCGAATTTTTATTTAGAATATATTTAGAATTTATGATTCACATGAATGGCGAGGTTAAGCAATAAGAACTACTTCTCATTGCATATCCATAACTGAAGGACAAAAAATAGAATTTATTCGGTCCAGGATTTGAAAAGATGGCGAACACCCTGAAGACCCTGCACACCCTGAAGACTTTATTCAAAAATTATCAACATTTGTGTTTAAAACGGATCCAAAACCAAATAAATTGAATCGTTATTCGAGGAAAACGTTTTTCAGAATATATTAAATAAAATAAAAAATTCTCTTAAAATGTAATCAAATGTAATGTAATGTAATGTTTGCCTAATTTAGGTTAACTACAAGACCACAGACCGCATACCCAAAAGACTCCCATTTGAGTCTTGAGATGTAATGGATTCGCAGTGAAGGAGGATTCGGTTATAAATAATGGTATTAATTCAGATAATGAAGACTCTATTTATTGTTGCAAATACCGATTGGTTAGAGTTAATTACCGGAAATGAGGAGTCCTCTCATTCTGTTGACTGTAGTGACTGAGTCTCACTGATTCCCTACTCTCTTCATTCTGTTCATAGGTTGTGTTCAATGTGTATGTTCTCTATATTTCTTTGGTTTTAAGTGATAGATGAAAAGTTTCGCCGATAGCATAGTTGGTTGTGCTGTGCTATGTATGTGCTATTCTGTGTGATTGTTGGCTTTATTGTGTATTTGTGTTAGAAATTGAATGATCCGCGTTATAGTGACTTAAGCATTGATGGTGTTTGGTATTGGTTGTGATGTTGTATGGAGTCGTCCCACATTGGAGTGCCTGCAAGTGCCTCAACTGGCTGTGATCAGTTGGAATCAGCCACGCAGTCTGGAATTTTTGAGAGCTATGTCAGTGCTATTCAGGTGCTGTTCAGGTGCTGATCGCGTATATCGTGTGTAGTATAGCTATGCGGCCCTATAATAGGCTGTGCTTTTCAATGCAGTGCTTGTAGTGTTGTCTATAAAGCATTATCTGAATATTATCTTCTATTTTGCCTGTTTTGTGGCTGTAGTGCCTCAAACTCATGTTATTGCAGCCGACATGCTCTTTACGGGCAGGTCTTTCACCAGAGTCTTATTACTCAACCTTCTGGTCCTTAATATTCATTTGTGTAGTGCTTCACAACAATGGACTCAAACTTCTTTTGAGGACCAAAACCATCAGAACCACCACAACAACCAAAACTCTGGCAGAGAATCACAACTCGAGGATAGTTTGCTGCCAGCAATGAAGGCCAGAAGAGCAACAAAAGAATACTTAGACCAGTACTCAGACCAGTTCCTCAAAGCGTTTGAATCACGACTTTTTCGTCTGTTTGGCCTCAAATCACGACCGAAACCCAAAAAACAGAATAAAATACCCGATTATATGATTGAACTCTACCAACAACAACAACAAGTTAACCACCAGACCAGTGATAACTATTTTTATGACTCAGAAGAAGAGTTGACCACTTCATCGACCACTGGTAAAGAGGAGTCATTTGGTGATAGGACTTCTAAATCACACTCGAAGAGTGGATCCGCGACAAAAGAGATGTATCGAAGCCATTATAATAAAAGATTTAGTATAAGTGGAAACGCAAACACTATTATAAGTTATAAACAGCATTATGAAGGTATGCGCCCCCAAACACACACACCTGAGCCTCTGACTCTGACTCTACCTGTCCTTACACTCCACTCCACTAATGCTTTGCTTCCAATGTCTGACAAAATCTTCATTTTTAGCTTCACTTTGTCTTTAATGTCTTATAATGTCTTATAAATGGTCTGAAAAGTAATTTTTAGTTACTTTTTTGGTTTTAATGTTTTAATCGTTTAATAGTTTTATTTGATTTTTATTTCAATTAATTCTTTACTAAAAAAAATTGAAATTAAATTAAATTCAATGCAAAGAAAGCAATGAATTTTTAATCACAATTTTTTTTCGCTGCGAACCTCTCCCGTCAATAATGATATGAAATGATTTTTTCTTATTTTTCAACTCAACTATCAATAGTTGTGTCTCTCTATGTCTATGTCTATGGCATTCAACTAATCGTAGTCTTAGTAATGGCTTTACTCATGTGTTTTGTTAAACAGAGAGATAGACACGAATTTTTGCGATAATTTTTTTGCCAAAAACTTCTGTAGAAAAGAATTTTGACGTCTCTTTCGAGCGATTATTTTGAGGTCATCTCAAAGCAAATGAAAAGTGATTAAAGTCGTCCTCTGCTTCCAAAGAACCAAAAATTATTATTTTTTAAAGTTTTTTTGGAAGATCCTTAATCTCGAGTGTATTTATATGTTGTTTCGGAATATATTAAACTCAGAATATATTTCATTAATTCATACATCAGATTAGCTTAGGTTCAGAACTGATCTTATAATCAAATTAAGTTCAATATTAAGCCATTTATTAAAAATATTTGGAATAGTTTTGAGATTAGGAAACGAAGCGAATATTTTTCAGTTATTTTCAGTTCAAATACAAATTAAAACAATTTTTATTGCGATATAAACGATGAAAACCTATGAAAATACTTGTCTTTCAAAAAAACCAAAAACACTTTATTTCTTGATTTGAGTCTCAAATCAATTTTAATGCCTTTATTTTCAAATGAATTAATTACTAATTAGTGATAATTGTCTTTCCCTCAGCCGGTGATGTGTCCAATAGTTTGTACGACAATTCAAATAGTGTCCGATTATTTTTCAACGTTTCGCTACCCGTTGGCGAACATCTTAAGGGCGCAGAACTGCGTCTCTATAGACAGTCAATACTAGAAGACTTGAATTTAAAACAAACGAAAAGTTCCTCCAAAAGGCCGACGAAAGGTCAGCCTAACCAACAAAATGAGCAAAGTAGTGGTGCAAATGAACAACAAGGTGGTGGTGGTGGTAGTGATGATCCTAATGCTCAAATAAAAGTTGGTAAAAAGCCAGGTCCAGGTCCTAATCAGAAATGGTTGGTTAGAATAGAGATATATGACATCCTTGCGCTGCCAACAAATGGTGAGACTTTGGATCAAACTTTTCTTATCGACGCATCTGTGCTGGACGTCAGACGCAGTGAATGGACCAGTTTTGATGTCTTCCCAGCAGTGCAGAGATGGACTACTAATCCGAGGGCTAACTACGGATTATATGTGAGAATAACTAATTTTAATGGCTCTCAATTGGTGTCCGACCGTCACAGAGAACACGTGCGCTTAAAGCCAGTCAGGAATTTTGGACTCAGCCCTGGCTCTCATGAAGCCACGAGTGATGTATCGACAGCACCTGTTCTGTCCTCATCACCTGTTCTGGAGTCTAATTCTGACAAATCTTTTAATACAAACTCTGAAGACAGTGTTAATAGTGTTGACTCTCAGACTGACACCTCTGCTCTTTATAAGTGTTCAGCAGAAGAGTGTCTTACATCTGACTCAAGTGAAGAGAAGTCGAGTGCACAGAATAGTGCACAGAATAGAGATGATTATTGGGCTCAAACACAGCCCCTGTTATTGACTTATTCGGATACAATTGAAAGCAATAGTGCACTCAATAGTGCAGAGCATTCATCAAAAATTAAAAACAGATATAAGAGGCAAACCTCTCGTAAAAGGCACAGAGGGAAAGGCCGTAAAGACAATTGTCGACGACATTCCCTTTATGTTGACTTCAGTGACGTCGGTTGGAACGACTGGATCGTCGCACCGCCCGGTTATCAGGCCTACTATTGCAGTGGCGAATGTCCGTTCCCACTGTCAGACCACTTGAACTCAACAAATCACGCAATAGTGCAAACTCTGGTCAATTCAGTGAACCCGTCGGCTGTGCCTAAAGCCTGTTGTATACCTACAGAGTTGTCACCCATTTCTATGTTATATGTGGACGAATATGATAAGGTTGTGCTTAAAAACTACCAGGATATGGTTGTCGAAGGATGTGGCTGTCGTTAGCACAGCACAGTCAGCCACTTAGCTCTCAATGCCTACCTGTGCTGACTGAGCGATAGTGCAATGCCGACTAATGTGCTCTATAATGTGGTGCTGTCCTTTTGCTAACTATGATATGTGCGCCGGTATTCGGTTCGGCAATGGCTATGGCTGTCAGTGTCTGTGTGTGTGAGTGAGTGCTCTCATATGAGTGCTCTGACTATCACTGAGAGAAGAAAAGAGAGAAAATTGATAGTTAAGGGAAATTAGTGGCTGCCTATGCCTCTGCCTCTGCCTCTGGAATGTTTGTTTTATGAGCGCTTTTCGGCATCCGCTTTCTCCAGACCTCTCTCTCCCTCTCTTCTTGTCTTCTAGTTGTCCCTGTGCTCCCTCTCTCTACTCTCACACAAATGTGAGTTAAATTACTGGAGAAATAACCGAAAAAAATAGTTCCAAAGCTTTTCACGAAAATAGAAGAAATGAGTACTCAATTGAATGCCTCTATTATTAAGGCATTCCATTCACTAAAAACGCAAACATTTATATAGAATTTGAGTTTGGAGTGGAGAACAGATCCACTCCACTCCAAGTCCAGTTCATACACAAACTCATAGAAATAGAGGCAACAAATACTGCGCTTTCTTTCACTTGAATTTTTACAATTTAAAGAAGTGAAGCAATACATAGAAAGAAGTCTCCTTTTCAAAGAAATTTCTGGTAAAAAGGTCTCTCTCTCTCTCTCTCTCTCTCTCTCTCTCTCTCTCTCTCTCTCTCTCTCTCTCAATGTTTAAGTCCTTGACTTTTTGATCATTATTTTGATGGCAAAATAATTTATTACACGAATTAATGAAAGATTTGATCGTTTATTACTTCAGCGGAGAAAATATTTTTCAACAAAAAAGTATTGAGTTGTGAGCTGTGCAGCACTGCTATAACACCTGGATTTGTGGCATATTTTAGCCCTTCATTGCCTTCAATGCCAAACGTTTTTTACACCAAATGACAGAAAAGAAATAACATATTATTTCAGAATTAAATAGAATATATAATTCTGAGCCAATGAGGCGGCGCTTGTCTTACATTTTATATAAATTATTAATACGTTTATTATATTTTCAAACATTTATTGGAATTTTTAGATTCTGTAGAATAGAGTGAACAGAATATTGTGAAAATAAAATCAAAACAACTCTCCTTTCAATCAAACTCTTGTCTAACAATTATTTCATTAATATCTTACTCTTTATCCAATGATTTTCATTCTGTGCTCTCATTTCAAAAGTAATAAAAAATTAATTGAGTTTAAGTTGAGCTGAAAATCAGTTCATCCGATCAAATGTTACGAAAGAAATTCAATCATTAATTGAATGAAGAAAGTTATGAATTGAAAGTATAAGTAGAGAGACAGACAACAACACAGCCCTAGACTTATAAGTATTAAATATTTTGTTAATCAGTTATTTTAATCTACTTTTGAAAAACTTTCCATTTATGTGAAGAATGAAATGTTCTCCGATCCAATCAAAAAGCAATTCGTGAAGACTTGAAATGCTATAACTGTTGATCACTATTATTACGAAAACAGTAAAAATAATTTTCCGAATTATATCTCAGAAATGAATGCAATCGGAAACAACAGATTATAAAGAGTCCAGGACTTGCTTTTTGGTTAAAAATTCAAAGCATTTTAAGTGGTATTCCAAGTGAGGGCCAGTCATTCGGTTCGTGTATATCTTATATACAGTATAAGAGTTTCGCTGATTAGTATCACGAGAGGAGAGAGAGAGAGAGTGAGAGAGAGAGAGAGAGAGAGAGAGAGAGAGAGAGAGAG
>JAQIXD010001423.1:0-15084 GCA_034699985.1 Minunthozetes semirufus
TTTGTTTTTCTTGTTTATATGTCTTTAGTGGCAATGCCTTCAAAACGAGCAACAAACCACCAACTTGTACTTGTTCTTGTACTTGTACTTGATACTTTTCACTTTACATCAGTTCTATGCAATTCCATATATGATTTTCAAATTAATTTACATTTCATTGAACGATAATATTGTTTGCATTATAATCTAAATTTGGCATAATCTTGATAAGTTTGATGGAATTAGTTGTATAACAGATTGGATTTAGATATTATGATATTTGTATACCTATTATATCAAGTATTTGAGTAAAAATAAATATTTTATTAATTTATTATTATTTATATATAAAACTTTCGGTTCAAGTTTTAGAAATTGTGGCTAACATGCTCAAATAACTCAATAAAGTTAAACCGAACACAAAAAACACAAAATATTAAGTTGACTTCTAAGGTTATCCTGAAATTCTAGGTAATTAAAACTTTTAAATCAATCTTTAATCAAATGCCGAAACTTTTATTGACGAAAACTAATTTAAAGTTTGATTTAATTGATTGAAACCTTCGAAATAATATTTAAATGTCATTAGATTTTGAATTTTAAACTATAATCTTAATTTAATTAAACATTAGTCAAACTTTATTTCAATATATTTTTTTATTTGATTTGAAAGTCAAGAAACTTTTGTTTTAAAGAATTTTCGGTGTATTTTGTTGAGTAAACTCTCTTTAAAATCATAAGATTCTTGAAATCTCTTCAAAACAATAATAAACTGTTGTTTTACTTAAAAATAGATTCGATTAGAGATTTGAGGCGAAAATTGTTTACACAATTCGACAAAATAAACATAAAATTCTTGGTTTCACAAATTCTGGACGATAAGAAAGCGACAAAGAAAGCGGTTATTCCTCCGGTGTGTGCCATTGACCTTCTGTCAATCAATAGGGCCTTTAACCTGTTCGGTGAAGAACTTGGAGTAACATCGCTAACACATAGTCTGTGATAGCAATGTCTCATAACTTCAATTTTATGCGTTAAAGCGATTTAACGATTAAGCGATTAAGTGATTAAGCATCATAATATTTAATCATTCAATTCTCAGCAGACTATTTGCTATTTTATGAAAATTTGGGAATAAATGACAAACAATAAGCCTATCCATTCATTAAATTATTGATTTTGGAATTGATCCATTCAAATATTGTGTTGTAATTAAAATATTTAACTAGATAATTTATATATTAAATTGAAATAATCATTTGATCTATCATATGATTAATAAGTTGGATTAAACTAGTTAAATTAATCAAAATAAAGATTATATAAATAGTGTAGCAAATTGCAAGGTCTAACAAATTGTGATATACTTTCCTAAGTTATTGACTCAAGAGGTGAATGACTAGAATCTGCAACTTTTCAAAAGCAAAAGTTGTAGACGTATTCATTGCCTTAAATAGCTTTTCACTGCAACGCAGAGCTGTAATGCAGTAAAGTATTCCTCTAACAAAAATTCTCAAATAAATGGCACACTTCGAGTACGAGCACACCATCTGATGTACGGCATTCCCATTAAAACAGTTTGAACTCAATTAACCCACCACTTTTTAAAATTTTAATTTTTAAATAAAAATAACTCATTTTGTTTATTAAATATACTTAAAGAATAAATTAAAAATAAATTTGAAATTTAAGATTAACATAAAATATGTAAAATATTAAGACTCTCCTAATTTAGTCGATAATTTGAATGGACATGTCTTCTACACAGTTGTCTAAACTAATTAACAATATTTTCAGATAAATATTATTACAAATTTAATAAATCATAAACAAGGAGTAGATCTTTTGATTTCAAAATTGAAAAAAGTTTTACTTGATTTAGAAGACCTTCACTATCCCTTCATAAGTAATAATGCAGAATATAATAATGGGCAAGGTACTTTGTTTGTCAATCAAAAATCCTGACAGCAAAATAATCATCAGAGTTATGTAAATTTCAACCCACTTGGAGGGCGTTATTAAACATTTTAAGTTCTGACTCAATTCAAAAGTTAAATCAAACAAAGTTATCATGATAATTCATTGATTGTTGTTTATAGAACTGATTATTTGCTACAAACAAAGTAAGACTCTTATGCAACCAATTCATGAGTTCATTGCATTTTTACCCAATTTTTATTGAAAAATATTTTTATTAATTTCTGATTATTACTTAACTATTGATTTAACTAAATTCCAAACTTTAATTCATATTTAATTTGATAGAAAAATTTCTAAAAAAGTCGAATAAGAAAATGAATTGATTGTAAATATAATAATTCAATCAAAAGTATAATTTCTTATAAATTCAAATGATTTGCAAACAATGATTGACAAAGATATACACAAATAACTGTTAAAATCAAAGTCTATTGAAAAATGAGATGAAATTTCTTATTGTTATCAAATAAACATATTTTGCTTGAAATCAATCAAATATTGAACACATTATGAGAATAATTCTTTGCAATAATGATAGCGATTATGATTGTGATGGATGAGTGTATTCATTGTTTGTTTTCACTATAAATATCGATTGAAAGTAAATAGATATTTCAATTTGATGGGAATTAGAAGACTAATCATTGGAAGTCTATATATTAGATAATATAAATAGATTAAGTATTACATTGTATTATACTTTCTCTTATATAATTTTTAAGTAGTTTTATAATCATTATAATGTAATGTAAAAGTGAAACACTATTTAGAATATGAATTTAAATTATTCGCAAAATACAGTTATTGTATAAAATGACTCAATTGTTTGTTAATCGAATTATTAGTTATTATATAAAAAATATTTGAATTAATTAAAAGAAAAGTTTTTATTGAATTTTGAAACAGTCGTAACGATTATATAATCTTCAACTACTAAATAGTGGACTGCCTTCAACTTTTCCAAAGGTTTTTATAACACTTTTAGAGAAAAGTTCAAAACTAAAGCAAAAGTATAAACAATTTTCGAAAGAGAAAACAGAAATCGAGTCAAATGTTTGATATTGTTTTGCAACAACAGATCCATTGAAAGTGAATGCAATGTAAATGAATCGTAACACTAACACAGTTAACACATTTAACACATTTTACAATATTTATTAAAACCAGTTACCAGTCCAGGGTAACAGTTCATTGAACGCCTGTCCTGATAATGATCCCAAAACAACATTCACTACTTTTCCTTTAAGGGACAGTGAAAGTGATTTTTTATATACAATAATGTAATGCTTTTTATTTTTCTTTTGAAGAATAAAGCGTTTCATTCATTCATTCAAATCACTTAAGACTCGAATAATTGAAATTTAGTTTAAGGTTTTCTTATTAATTAATAATCAAATGAATCGAAACTTTTATCCATAATATGTTTCATTGGTTTTAATTATTTCTGAGTTATGCCGAAAGTGAAACTCGCAATAGATTGGTATTAAATTGGTATAAGACTAACATGACTAACATGACTAACATGGTCAATTATTTTTTCACTTTTTTAAAAGAGGAGAGGCCTAGAATTTAGGCATAGTTTTATGTATTTTAAGCAATTTGAGAGATGGTTCAGGTTTTGAACAGGACTTGGAATAAATTTTTCTCCGAACTCTATAATTAGAGCTATCATTTTGGGCAGATGTGCACTAATTCCTATGCCTGTGCAGTCCGATCACCTCATATGATGTTATTTATTGGAGTAAACATTAAAATAATTTATTTTATTTGTGATAATGTTTTCAATGATTTCATTAAAATAACGATTATTTCATAGAATTAATCGCAAATCAAATAATTGAAAAAAATCAGTTGAAATATAATATAAGTTAGAATTAGTCCATAGTTTTGATATTAGACTCAAAAGTAGTTTTATCAGTCAAGTCTACTCCAGAACTTTCCCTTTCGAGAGAATTAGGTCTCTTTGTAGTAGCGCTACGCCGGCGCACAGCCAGTGCGATGATGATGGGGTCGACGACCGATGACCCAGAAACCCTTTCCCAACGATTCGCGGATAAAAACAACTCGACATAACATATATAGTAGAGTAAAGTGTTGTGAATGAGCGCTCGTATGACTGTGCCGTTACATCTATTCAATACTCATATGAACTTCGCCTGAATATTGAGCGCAACAGGGATTTCATTGAATCAAATTTTAAAGCTCAGAATATCAGCACAAATCTGAATACAAATACAATTATTATTACAGTGGATGTCCTCCTTTTGACCCGAGAAAGCCTTTCGAAATATTTACGCCGAACCCCCAAAAAATAAAGAGTAAAGAGACCGGAGTATAGTAGACACAGTCAGACACATTTCCAGACCTATTAAAGGGTAGACTTATTTTGATTTATACGTCTATAGTCTCCTCCAATACTCCAATCATCAACTTTTTGTTAACACCGAAAGGAAAAGTCAGAACTCTTTGAATTTGTGAATTTGTGTAAACCCTCCCTATTATATGAATTTTATATTTGCCTTCAAATCAACCAAATTTCTCTTTAGGTCTTCCGTTCTAAATGAGAGCAAAGACTACAAGAGTTTATTTTTTTGTCGTCCTTTAGGACAACGACCGACAAATAAGACAGGGATAACACCAATAGTCAAACACACGATTCTTTGTTTTATGTATCGATACTATGAACTAATATTAATCATTAGAATTCGTATCCATAGAAACAATGCGTATAAAAACATCGCAAACATTATCTCCTTAGAGACAAATGACAGACAAATTGAGTTTCATTTTATAAATTTAAATTAGAATTAAGACTAAAATACTTGAATTCTGTGTAAAAGTAAAGTAAAAGTTAATTAAAAGTATTTTTCTTTAATGAAAATAGTAATCAATTTTTCTCATCTGATGTTTAACTCTATTCACGATAATTGAAGAATGGCTTCAATTGTGAGTCAAACTGTGAGTCACAACAATTTAGAGCAAATGTGTTGCACATCACTCGGTTGCCGGAAAGCCAACATAACAGCCCTCTCCTCATTAAATCTCTGAAGTATGATCTGATCTTAATTGAAATTTCAAAAAATTTATATGACTCTCAACTGAATGAAAACTATTCACAACTATTCACAAGAATTTCAAAATAGGTTTTTCAAAACAGAATGTATTCACTCATAAGATGTTAACCCAAAAGAATAAAGGATTAAATATATCGACGTCTGTCCTAACGATGAGCTCCAGTCAGACAAATCTATTTAGGGATGAATTGGAAGATAAGTTCTTTCGGCTCAAAGATGAACACCAAGAACTCAAGAGAGAGGCCAATAACACAGAGAATCAGATGAAGTATTTGAACGCAAAGCTAACGAGACTTATCAATGAAAAGAAAAGACTTCTGAATAGAGAGAAGACCAGAAGAGAAATAGATTTGGAAGAATTGATTTATGATTTACAGCAACGGTTAGTCCAATTAGACAAAGAAAACATTCGGCTCCGGGAGAAGACGTTAGTTATGAAAACCCAATTTGACTCAGAAATGTCTAAAAGAAGTCCAATGAATGCTTACTCTAATATAAGGTCGCGAACCGACAGTGGTTTGGGAACAGTTTTCAAACACTCCAGAAGTTCGTCAGCTCTAGTTTTGAACCGACGCCCAGACTCTAGTGTTAATGTGGGTGCGATCTCTCATTATCCAAAGCAAAAGCCCAGTACTTCATCTTTACCTCCATTTGCATATAATTTATTAGAAGAGGCACAACAGGAGATCAAAAAGTTAGAGGAAGTGGTGGCACTACAACAGAGCCATATCGAGTCATTACAGTTCCAAACGGAACGGCTTAGAAAATTGACGAACTCTAAAGGCACGGGTAATGGAAGTAATAATAATAATAATATTGAAAACAGTTTAGTCAATACTTCAATGACTTTGAAGACTTCAATCGAGAGGACAAACGTTACGCAAACTTATAACGAAAGTAACGGTTATTTGCAGTCAGACTCGGATTTCAAAGAAAAAAGTGTGAAAAAACACAACCAATTAGTTAATCATCAGTCGAGCGGAAAGAGAATTAGTGACGAAATAACAAATCTAATTGAAAAACTTCAAACTGAACTATCTATTGAAAAGACTAAATGTGCAGAATTGCGGAGAAAATTACTCGAAGACAGCTCTCGACAAAACGGACACAAAGAACTCGAACAACGAATTCAAACATTAGATAAAGAAAATGAAATACTTAAACAATCTTTAGAACAGTGTATCGGTTCTTGTATTACAGAAATCAAAGAGAAAAGCAGTGAATCTCAGTCTCTAAGAGACTCAGAATATGAAAGACACCTTCAAATGCAAATCTCGGACCTTAAGTCTGAGTTATTGCGGGTCCAAAACGAGCTCCAATTGGAAAGAGATAAATACAGACTTCTTCATAGCAAACATGAGAGCCTCCAGAGTTTGTATCAAAATGTTAGACTCGAATTGCAAGAGAAGAGAGAGACCGAAGAGTCAGATGCTGGCAAAGAATGTCATCGAAGCGATCACTTAGAACTGACTCATCAGTTGGAAGACATGCAAAACGAGAGGAAACAACTCTTGGCTGAGTTCGAAGACATGAAACAAATGCTTAAATCTATTGAAGAGAGTATTATTTCAGACAATAATTGAAAGAAATTTACAATTTTTATTAAAAAGAAAACATCGGATATTAAAACATTCAAACACTGCCTTAATTTAATGGTTATTAAAATTTACAAGAATTTTGTCTTAAATGTCTCAAAGCGCTCTTTTTGATCTAATTTTCATAAAAAAGTGTATTAAATAGCATTAGATTAAGAAAATTGAATAATTGATAATTAAACTCAAAGTAAATGTAGTGCTTTGTGTGATTATTTTGATTTATCTTGCTTAAATCAGTTGGAGTTTTAGTTCAAGAGAAAAGTAAAAATAAAGTAAAATCGAAAGTAACGTAACATAACTCTAATCGGTTGCCAAACGCGCAGAAGTGATAGTCATAGGCATAGCATTGCATAACTAGTGCTCGGATCGCATCTCAACTTTGGGCTGACCTATTTGGCTGTCAATGCCCTGTGTTCCCAATTTTTCACGTTTGTGTTCATTTTCCATACATACAGACACAAATAATAAAAGCATTAATTCATTATTTATATTATCCTTCCATTTATTACAACCTCCGCACAGAACAACACAACACAGAATTGAAAAAAATTGTCTCAATTGATAGTCCATTAATTTTGTTATTACTTATGTTTAACAAATTCAACTGATCTTACAAAACAAGAACAAAAAGACAGAAATTAATAAATTTGAGAAAATAATGTAATAAAATAATTAGTAATTAATGCCTTATTTTTTTCGGTTAAGAAATTATTTCAATTAAAATACAAACAAAATAAATGTTATTTCAGAGATTAACAGTCAATTAATAGTGAAATAATGTCTCAGATTTTACTCTAATTTATTACGATTTATAAAATTGCGAAAAAAGTCCATAAATAAGTGCAATTAATTACAATAATAATCTAATTTATAAATTATCGCAAAAAGGGATTCTCAAATGCCTTTTGACTGAAAACGGATATAACTTCTGATATAATTTGTTTGGATATAACTATAGATGTGTTGACAATAATATCTAAGTAGAACTCAAACTCAACGATAAAATAACTTATATTAGAATACATTTACACTTCAATACTGGGATAATAGCAATGAATTGAAATGCGGAAGAGATTTTACATTTTCGTAATCATAACAAAAAAAAATTTGACTGCCAAACAGCCGAAACATTAATTCTGTGAAACATAGAATAGTTAAATAGCCTAGCTTAATTAATTCTGCGAAACGAGCAAGGCATAATTCAGGCATAATTCACTGGAAGATAAAATTGCTGCAAATTTCGCAGAATATTATTATTGCGGAGAATATTGTAATTAATTTAATTAATGAAAGACTAAAAAACAAAATTTTTAGAATAAATATTTTTACTTAACTCTAAACTAAACAGACATTAGATAAAACATAAGTCCAGGAAAAGACTATTTAAATTTGGTATTAATATTACAAGAAGTGACTCATTAAAATGAATGTCAACTTGTTTTCAATTTGTTTCTTCGTTATCTTTTTGTTTGAGTGGAGCAGAAAATTATTCAAATAAATTGAATTTTAATGGAAAGCAAAACAATTTTTCAAAATTCATTATCTTTTGTAACATTCAATACTCAAATACTCTGATATTCAGATTGAAAATCAAATAACAAATTGTATATCATTTCTGATAATTAAATTAAATTAAAGATTAATTGAAAATTGAATAAATTCCTGAATAACTATTCATATGTTATATAATCCGTAATAGAAATGTAGATTTAAATTGAATTCAATTGTAAGGGAATTAGTATTAGTCTATTGATTGGACACATAATAGTGGCTTAAATCTGAACATCTTAGTAGTTCAATGGGACAGGTATTAGTGTGTGAGAGTCTGCACTATCATAGCAGCAAATGATAATATCATTACTTAAATGGGGGGAACTTTAGTCGACGTGAATACAGTTTTTCCTTTCACTTTCAGTCTGCGATAATATTGCAAAACGAAAGTATGCCATAATATTAACGGTCAACCGGTTGTTCACATCTCGACCCGACCTAAAACATCGCTTCAAAAAAAACTAATCCAAACGCTTTGCTTAGTTTTTCTTCACTCACTCTCACTGTTTGCCAACTTTGGTAATCAAATAAAATTATAGTTTTTTCTCTTTTTGTTTTTCTTTTATTTGATTCTTGGATTAAATCATAAGTCAAACACTTTATTGAAACTAAAGAAACGAATTATTATTTAAATAAATATCTCTTTTAATATATATTGTAATCGTTTTAAACAAAGATCTGTTTTGTGTTTTTCCTAAATCTTATGCAACACTTGTTTACAAAAGAATTATAAGTTTTGTAAAAACAGAATTACGAATGTAATACCAGTGCATTACCCATGTATTTACCACTAAATAACCAAACTTATCTCTAAAACTCAATAAATTCTTTGAGAAAATGGTCTTAAATTGTAACAAATGTTAAGTAAAGAAAAATAAAGCAAAACCAATGTTCAACTAATAAATACTAAAAGGCATTTGAAAACTTTTTTTTCTACTAGTTATTTCAAGTGCAAAAATCCCAAAGATTAACTTGATCAAGATTAATTTCAAATGGATAAAAAACCAATTCTTAACGAAACTACTTTTTCTCAATTTAATTAAAGGCTGAATTTATTCGTAAATTCAGAAGTTATAAGAAATTGAAATTAAATTTCAATTAATTTTGAATTAAATGAATTAATTTTTATAATTAAATGAAAGATAACTTTAAGTGAAATCTATGACAAAATGATTGAAGATTTTTGAATGTGAATCATATCATAACAAATGAATTAATTTTATGAATATATTACTGAAAGCGAGAAAAAAATTTATTTTCAAATAATTGTTTATCAGAATTTGGAAATGAGGTGAAGGAGGAGTCATCACAATTGATGTTTGAGTTCATGTAAGAGCCCTAACATTCTTCTGCTTGATTTTGATACCAAAAGCAAAAGGAGTTTTACCGACAATACATACAGCAATGCATTTAGAAAACTACATCAAAGCATAGCTCTTTGCACTGCATAAGCACTGGCATACTGTGTGAGTGTGCAGTAGAATGTGTTAGCATTGGAAGAGCTAAGGCAAAGCTCAAGCATAGCACAGGCATAGCACAGGCATAGCACAGGCATACATAGCTTGACCTAGAAAAAGTTGTCGTTCATTCACCCCATTCATGATATAGTTTAGCGAATGTGTGTTTATATAACTGTTAGCCCTCCCTCTGATTGCATCGATTTTTGCACAATCGTTGTGTTGGAAGAGTGTAGGCATTCATGTCTTTGAGCGGGAGTATAGATTTGTTCATCAAAGAGCACCTCTTCTGCTCAACCAATCATAATATGAGATTAAGATTACGTAAAAGGGGAACAACGACCGCAAGAAAGGTGTCCTAATATATGGCACATACTTAATATACTGTCGAGTTGCACCCACCACAATCAATTGATAGCACAAGAGTATTACATAAAAACAAGGTCATTCTAGAAAGTAAGAAAGTGAAAGGATATTCGCATAAACCTATCTCAAGATTAGACAAAACACTGGTTTCGCTATAATTATTGATATTCTCATAGATGTGCGAAAATAGACCACATTTTATACACTGAATTCTTGGTCAAACTATCCATTAAATAACAAGCATTTCATTTGCATTCAATTAAAACTCCCATTATTACCATTTATGCCATTAATCCTGATATTATTGATTCGAATAAATAATTGTAATCGAGTTCTAAAAAATACTGAATTGAATTGAATTTTGAAATAATATTAAAAAACAAAAGTCAGACAACAATTCAACAAAAACTCTATTAATTAAATATTTAAAGAATGGATACCTTCTTGTTGTGCCTTCTAATGTCAACTTTGATTAGCAACCAATCAAAGTGTTGGCAAAGCTTTTGCTTGCGATCATTTAAAATAAGGAATAATCTACATATGTCTGTACAATCTATTATAATCTACATGTATATGATCATTGACCATGCTTACTTTACTTGAGACAAATATTTTCAATTCTCGATATTTTAGGAATTTTGAAATTAATTCGTGTTTTGAATACTTATTTAACATTTAATTAGAAATTGTGGACAATATTTGGCGTCAATATTGAAAAAATGTGATTCTTATCAAAAGATCGAACATTGAAACTGAAATTCTAGTTTTAGTGGGGATTTTTTGAGGATGACTGAACTGAACTAAACTTACTCATTTATTTTTCACAAAGTCTACATAAACTGCACATAAATTCTGGTTTCTGCAGCTTTTCTGAAAAGATTAGACAAAAAAGTGGAAAATTTTCAAAGAATAAAAACAGACATTAAAAATACCCCGATTTGTGAGTCAATGAATTTGATTTGAAATTAATTTTAATGATTTTAAAGATAAATATTTTTCTTTTAGTTTAGGGATAAAAATATGAGAGAAATGAAAATCAATAGCCATTTGATGCCATTTATTCGCCGGCTTTGGTCTCATTGCGAACCAATCGATAGAGAAATGTTATCTCAAAGAATGGGTGATATTTGGGTGATTCATATCATACTCACCAAAATCATTGACTCCTTGTTGTCTTTGTGGCTGATCTTCATTCTGATCTTCAATCATATCTTCGATTTCTTCGCTCATTATTTTCATTTCTAAAGTTTTCATTTCTAATGATTTCATTTCTGTTTAAAGTTTTTAAGAGTTTTTTGAGTAAAATATTCGTGAAATTGAAAAATTAGTTTTTGTTAAACAAAATTCAAGTCAATTGAAAAAACACTAATATTTACAATAATTTAGTCACTCTTTAGTCACAAAGAAGTTATGGTCAAAGTTGAGGCATAATCTTGAGATAGCATCGATTGAAAGCATAGTATTAACAATGAATTAAATGGCATTAAATTAGAGGAACAAATGAATAGATGAACAAATTAGCAAATGAGCAATGTCACTTTGTGTCACTTTTTTGTGTGACTTGAGTCCAACTTTTGTGAGTCAAATAATTTTCAGTTGCGATGAAAACATTTTTGATTACACTTTACTTCAAATAATATAATCATTAGATTTTGATTAGCAATCATTCAATCAAACAAAACATTTGTCATCTTCGGAGTGGAATTAACTTTTGATATGAATCCACAGTTTTTGATAATCGAGTGTTTGGTTTGGCTCTGAGTCGAGAATTGGATGAAAACTCGTTTGTTTGCTATCCTTGAGAGCAGTGTTTTGAAGACCGAAATTCTCTTAATTCGCTTCAATACAGAGTTTCAGTTGTTTTGAGAGTTGTTTTCAGTAATACATTCGAGTATTGCATGAATTCGTATAACACATCACACGTATAGCGTATAGCCTGTGCTAACTCTGTCTCAACAGCAGAGCTATGCCTGCATTGGATTCATAGAGAGTGCAGATCAGAGCAAAGCATAGACTGCATAGACTGGCAATGCTTTCATTGCTTACCAACGCTGAGAGTTCATTGCACTCTGCGTTCGAGCACTAGTGGCCCACTTATTGGCTGTCCTACAGTTTACTACTTTCTCTGAACTAATTTCTGCTGTCTCTCTCTTCCTACTAATTTACTCGACTCAACCTATTATGTGATCATTTTGCAGGTAAAGGTAATTGGGTCCCAATCGCACCGCACTCTACCCAATGCCTATTCATACTATTGTTTACTTTATTTCGAAATTAAATAACAAAACCGATAGTTATTTCTTATTTAGTTCTACTTCTCTAAGAATCGTTGAGGAAGTGATTCAATCGATTGGCTCAGACTCACACTCACGTGACGGCTCTCCTTTCATTCGGTTTTAGTATATTCGGAGCACATATACCACCAAATAGTGTCAGACATATACCAATTGCTACCGAATCAGACATTTTATTTGACATAAGTTTTTCTTTTTATTTAATTCTATCACTCGTTTGACGACAATTAGAATAATGTGTCAAATATTGTGTCAAAAATTAAAGATTGCCTTCAATTCAACCCATTATTTGCTTTCAATTGATTGACAAATGTTTTTCCACTTTTATTCAATTATCGCACGAATAAGACTAATTTGCACCACAAGTCAATTGCATATGATATATCATCTTTGAATATTTTGTGAATACTTTATTCTTTATTTCTTCAAATATTTGGTTTTATATACAAATTAAATGCTTTATGTTTCGTAATAATTGAATATTCGGATGATTTTCAGTTGGTTTTTAATTTTAATATATTTTATAAAGAAAATAAGCAAATAGTGGATCAAAGGGTAATCTTATTTAATCTGATTTGAATTATTATTGTTTAATTCAAATCTATCACAATATCTGCGGTTTAAAGTTTAAACTAGACCAGAGATCAGCAAGATACTATTCAATTTTTCAATTGCCCTAAAATATCCATTCATACGAATAAATCCTTTGAATTTAATTTAGAACTAAAAAATTAACCAAATTTGTCTACATCATTTATTTGTATCTGATTTATTCAGTTAAATAAATGTGGTAATTTTTTGTTAAATTTCAAGTTTTCATTTAAATTTTATATTATAAATCCTTTTTCATTTTAATGTCTAGATTTTTAACAATAAAAGACTAGAAAGTTTGTCTGACAAACCAAAAATTAGTGAATAAATTGGATTAATATAACAAAACTGTGATTTAAATGTAAAGAATTTTAAGATATTGTCATTACGTTGAGACTAACGTTATAATCTGTTTAATTTATTTCTTTGGTTAGATTTAAAAGATGTTTATTAAACATTTGTTAAGCCATTAATTAATGGATTCTTTAATCTAATTGTTGTCAATATTTCCGCAAAAACTACATTACATTACAATTCATTTGTGTTTATTGTTTCAAAGAATACAATGAATAAGAATTGAGATAATTATTAAGACTTAGATTTAGTTAAACGAGAAAATAGTTTCATTCAAAAGACATCAGACGTGATATGATTTGAAGTCTTATTATATAATTAAAATTTCACATTAAATAAACGGAATTAAATAAATTGAATTTTACACCTTTTAATTGAAATAATTAAATCAGTTATCAGTAGTAGAATGTGTAACAACTGGCGTCAATTTTTCAAAGTCCATTGTTGGGATTTTCAAAACTTCTTGAAAATTTGAAAATCCATTGTTGCCCGTCAAAGTGCTTGACAGTCCCAAATAACCCCCAAAAATCCCAAATACCCTCAAAAACCCGCTAATTGTAAAAAATAAAGTATTTAACCCCCTACCCCCTATCCGGAAACGGAAATAAATAGCTTCTGTAGAAGGGGTAACAATTAGACTCAATTTCTTTATTAACAACGGGATTCCAAAATTTATAAAAAACAATTGTGTCTTCTTTATTATTAACGTATCAGTAGAAGGGGATGCAACTAAACTCAATTTCTTTATTATTAATGCAAATCCTTTATTAGTAGTAGAAGGGGGCCCAACTAAAGTCATTTTCTTTATTATTAATGGTACATCCGAGAACAGTAGAATATATGCGAACTAGGGTCAATCCTTTATTAGTAGTAGAATATATGTAAACTAAACTTAATTTCTTTATTATTAACGGTACATCCGAAAACAGTAGAAGGGGGCCCAACTAAAGTCATTTTTAAAGTAGAGGTCTTGACGGGCACTTCCGGTCCCAGGAACCTTGGCAAGCAGGCAATTATCTTCTTTTGGCAGGCATTTTGCCTTGTTTTGGCCTTGGATCAGCTATGGTGATGTCGCCGAAGAACCCCAAAAACAGGAAATCCCTTAAACCGGAAACGGATATACAGTTGCTAGTAAAGGTGAACACCCCTAACCGGAACCGGAAATGGATTGCCGTCCACAAATAACGTTACAATAAATAACGTAACACAAAATTGCCCCCTAACCGGAAACGGAAATAGAAAACCGGAAATTAGTCACGTGACAGGAAGTATTCCCATTCATAAATGACGTAACCACAAACAACAATAAATTGCCCCTTTTGAAATTTAATTGTCCCTCATTCAGGAATAAAACCTGTAGTCACATGAAGTGACCCATAACCTGTGCTCCGAACCAACTGTGCACCGAACCGACTACTTTGGCTCCGAACCGACTGGGCTCCGGTCTCAATTATTTTACCGCGGAGGAATGGTTCAACTTCGACAAGGTTTTATTGCTATAGCCGAGAAAGGAACAAATTTTCCAGAACCTAGAGTAACCTATCCTAACAAAATCCAGTCAGACTAGCCTAACCAAAGCTAATACAGCTTAGTCTAGCCAGCCTAATGTAATCCATCCTAACAGTATCTAATCTAACGCAGACTTATCCAGTCTAACCCAGCTTAGCCTTACCTAACGCAGTCTAGTCCAGCCTAGCCTAGCCTAGCCTATCCTAGGCTTTCCGAAAAGTAAGAAGATATTCATGTGGGATTGCCCAAATTTTGTAGTAAATAAGTACTTCAGGAACAGCATCAATCAAATCTTCACAGTTTATTCTCAGCTCTTGAACCGTCAACTAATTTT
>JAQIXD010001424.1:0-15078 GCA_034699985.1 Minunthozetes semirufus
GTGATGGGTCAGTTAGAGCGGCCAAAAAATTAGGTGGATCAGTCATGAAATATTCAAATGCTTCTTCAATTGACTCAGGTGGTTTGTACAGTTTAAGCCTAACAAAAAATATCAAGAATTTTAAAAATTTTCAACTTAAACTTACCATGAACCTCTTAGAATGGCTAATTCTCTGAAAAGCACCAAGATTGGACCATAAACTCTGAAGGTTGTGCTATCACTGTAGTACTGTGTCATATGATAATTAATGAAGGGTACGAAAAATGCAGGTAGAATTGTAATTGTCTCATTTGTATCTTTATCAGTAAATTTTATGCTCATGGAACTTTTATCAAAGTCAATAAAATTATCTGACACCATTTTTCATTCACCAAATTGAAATGTATTTATTAAGTCATAACTATTTCTAAACAAGAATTATCTAGCTTGTGATTACTTTATCATCTGAAAAATAACATCAAAATGGTCATTTAAATTATTATAATAATTATAATAATCATTAAATTAAATGATTACACAACTTTCATTGATTATCAATTCAATTGTGCTTGTAAATTCAAGTCGAAACAAATTTTATCTTCTTAATGATCCTATTTAATTATTTTTAAATAATTATCATGCAACATCTTAATAAACACAAGTTAAATACAAAATACTTATTCTAATTATTTTCTCTCTCTCCATTTAATGTGAAAGTATCCCTGATACATTTAATAAACTAACTGAAAATACATAAATAAAGAACTAAATAAGATCATATACCAAATCATTATTCCTAAATTTTTATTTTTAGGTAATCTTTTAAAATTCTTGATTTATTGAGAAGTATCGAGAAATGGCAGTTTTAATTTACAAGATTAATGTCATTGCAAAGGCAATTGCAAGAACAATTTACATTGAAAATTATGTTCAAAAAACATAGATCTATGATTTCTTCTATTTTTAATTGCAAGATGTTTTTTCTGGATTAGGTAACTTGATATTTTATATTTTCTGATAGAGGAAATTTTTTTTCTATAATGAGCACAATAAATGTAGCAAGGCAACAAATTAGTAACAAATGTAGTTCGTCATCAATTTGGTCATATTTTATCTGTTCGTACTTAAACTGATCCTCTTTTAAAATGTTGTCATAAATACCGACATAACCGTTGTCTATAAGGGAGTCCTTCTTCCACTTCATGTATAAACCGGTTTCGGTGCTAAAACTTATTCTAAATAAGTATTAAGATTAATGTTAGAGAAACAATTTATCTCTATAGAAATTAACTTACATCTTGTTCATATCAATAAGATATTCGTGACGGGAGTCCAACATCGAGGCCATGAAATATGGTAGTTGTGGTCCACCATATTTTGAAACGTGCAACTTTTGAAGAAACTGATTGTCGTTATTTAGTTTCGACATTTGAATCAAAAGGAAAATCAATGTCAATCTCTTCATAACAAATGCTGTTTGACCACATGATATATTCTGACCAAGACTTTTTAAAAATTTGGGGATTGCGTAGTCATCATAAGCCATGGGTTTTATTCTTCTCATAAAATTCAAAGACATGTCTGATTTATCATGTTTTACAAATTCATACATAAAGTCTTTGTCAATGGTAACGATTTCCACTTCTTTTCTGTTGTAGAGGTCATCCCAAGAGTCAATCACTTTCTTTGGAATAGTTTTCACCTTTTCATCTAATATCAAATTACAAAACTTTATAGAAATAAACATCGAAGCAATTAACCATGCTGATATCAAAAATCTGTATGAAAACTCTTTAATTCGGGATGATCTTGGTATATCTTTGTTAAATAGCAAAGATGTGCATTCGATTAATATTCCGAAGAAGTTTTGGAAATTGCATTTTCTTAGAGTAAGAATCAATGAAATGATAAAAATAGTGAATATTATTGCAATAATTGTTGAGTAATCGAACTTCAAGAAATAGGTGAATATTTGTGAATCACCAGGCAATTTCTTGTAAGCAATATAAGCCTCATCCGTATAATCTATTACATTTGTTATAGAAAATGTTAAATCATATTCCTTAAGTCTTGAACTGGAAGAGACAAATTGTGCTGCGTCAGTTAGTGTGGCTATAAAATTAGGTGGATCAGACATGAAATAACCAATCAACTCTTCTGTCGACTCAGGTGGTTTATACATTTTTAGCCTTTGAAAAAAAATGTCAATTTCATATATTTGAATTCTTATAATTTAGACTTACCATGAACCTCTCAAGATTGCTAATTCTCTGAGTAAAACCAATAGTGGACCATAAACTTTGAGAGTTGTGCTATCAGTGTAGTACTCAGTCATATCATAATTAATGAACGGAACAAAAAATGCAGGAACAAAAGTAATTGTCTCATTTATATCTTTGTCTGTAAATTTTTTGCTCAGCGTACTTTTATCAAATTCAATAAAATTATCTGACACCATTTTGCAATTATCAAGTTTTTCTAAGCTACAATGATAATGACTAAATACGAATTTTCTAGTAATGATTAATGAATAATCTGGAAAAAAAAATAAAAAGCTGAAAATAGTTAATTGATATTTAATTGTTTTATTATCAATTATTCCAAATGAGCATGGCAACTTCTATTGATTTTCAATATTGTGTTAAATAATTATGAATTAATGTTATATTTTTGTAAATTTGTTTTTTGAATTATTTTGAAATTACATTTACTCAAAATTGCCTTTTTAATATTTGCTTGATCATTTGTAAGGGAAAAGTGTCAAAAAATAGATGTATGTTTTCTCCTAATTTCAATACCAAAATTGTTTTTCTTGAAGAGAGAGCTGGATCTTTGATTTTTCATGAAAGAAGATGATAAGAGCTCTATAATAATTAAAATAAATGAGAAAAGGCAGCCATAAAGTAGCAAGAATAGTTCATCATCAACTTGGTCAAATGTTATTTCTTCGTACTTAAACTGATCCTCTTTGAAAATGTTGTCATAAATACCGACATAACCGTTGTCTATAAGGGAATCCTTCTTCCACTTCGTGTATAAACCAGTTTCGGTGCTATACCTTATTCTAAATAAATAAATATCCAGATTATATTGTTATTAAATTTACCTTTTAAGAAATCGACTTACATCTTGTTCATATCAATGACATATTCGTGACGCGAATCCAACATCGATGACATGAAATATGGTAGTTGTGGTCCACCATATTTTGAAACGTGCATATTTTGAAGAAACTGATTGTCGTTATTGAGTTTCGACATTTGAATCAAAAGGAAAATCAAGGTCAGTCTTTTCAAAACAAAAGCTGTTTGACCACTTGATATATTCTGACCAAGACTCTTTACGAATTCTGGAACAGACCAATCTTCATAAAGCATGGGTTTTATCCTTTTCATAAAATTCAAAGACATGGCTGATTGATCATCTTGCACAAATTGATACATAAAGTCCTGTTCAATCGCAACAATTTCCACTTCTCTGTTGTAGAGGTCATCCCAAGAGTCAATTACATTCAATGGAATAATTTTCACCTTCTCGTCTAAAATAATATTACAGAACTTTATGGAAATGAACATAGAGGCAATCATCCATGCTCCTATCAAAAATCTATAGGATGGCTCTTTAATATGGAGAGAAGGAGGCAATTCTCTGGTAAACAACAAGGATGTGCTATCAATTAAGATCCACAAGAATTTGTTTAAATTCCTTAGTCTTAGACTTAAAATCAAAGAAATGATAAAAATAGTGAAAAGTATTGCAATATTTGCTGAGAATTCAAACTTCGAAAAGTAGGAGAATATCTGGGAATGACCAGGTAACTTCTTGTAGGCTATACGGGCCTCATCCGTGTAATCTATTACATTTGTTATTGAAAATGCCAAACCAAATGCCTGTAACTGTGATGTGTAAGAAACAAATTGTCCTGCGTCAGTTAGAGTGGCTATAAAATGAGGTGGGGCAGTCATGAAGTATTCAATCATCTCATCAGTTGATTCAGGTGGCTTGTACATTTTTAGCCTAAAAAATCACCAAGTCAAGTCAATCTTTATTGTCAAATTTATAATTCAAACTCACCATGATCCTCTCAAAATGGCCAATTCTCTGAGTAAGACCAATAGTGGACCATAAACTTTGAAGGTTGTGCTATCACCATAATACTCCTTAATCTGGTAATTGACAAATGGCACGAAAAATGCGGGAACAAACAGAATTGTATCATTTGTATCTTTGTCAGTATATTTTTTGCACAAGGTACTTTTATCAAACTCTATAAAATTATCCGACACCATTTTGCAATTTTCCAAATTGAGTTGTTTTTCAAATTTACAAACTTTAGTTAAAGATTATTTCTAAATGTAAATTAACCTGGTAATGATTAATCAATACTCTGAAAAAGAGAATAAAACCATAATAAAAATTTCCTTAATTAAGTTAAATGAGTATGTAACGTTTATTGATTATCAATACTTGTTCTTGTTAAATCAGTTTGCACTAAATATTATCTTGTTAATAGTTTTATTGAATTATTATTGTGAAATTTTAAAAAACAAAAAAGTAATTATACATGGCCTAATTTTCTTATTGTTTATCTGATTAAATTAATTAAAGTCCTAGTTAAGACTATTTCCATCTTCCCTTGAAACTATGACTATTTAATCGTGATTTAAATTTAAATTTAATAACTTCTAACATAAGAAATAAAATAGCCAGCAACAATCCAATTATAAGCAAGATGAATATATCATATAATTGACCGAGAAATAATTTATCAAATTCAAAATGATCATTTTCCGAAGTGCTTGATTTATCCTGGTTCGATTTTAAGATATCGTTACTCCATTTACTATAAATACCAGACTCGCGTGTTATAGTTATACTGAAATAGAATCAATAATTTGAGCAACATCATATTTAAAGAAGTAGCTTACTATTTGTTAAATTTTGAAAACTTCCTGGGTGGGAATGTAGAGGTAGTTATTAGAAAATATGGTTCATGGCCCCCACCATAAGTAGAATAATGAAATTGATCAAGGGATTCTTTTAGAAATTTGTAGTCTTTGAGTACTGTTAGATGAAATTTTAGGGTCAGTTTGTTTTGAATATAAGCCGACCGACCAGAAGACAGATCATTTGCAATATGAACGAGATATGTCATATTCATATATTGCGGATATTCAAAGACCTCGATTCTTTTTCTAAAGTTGAAGGCCATATCATTTTGGAAAGAGTTAGCATATTTTGTAATAAAATCAGTATTCAATGCAATTATATTAATGTCTGGATTGAGGTAGAGTTGATCCCAAGAATCGATTACTACATCAGGTATTGCTCTCACCATTTCTTCCAGAATAAAGTTGCAAAATAATGTGGATAAAAACATGGCTAATAATAGCCAAGATCCTATTATTAATCTATTAGCTTGACTTGAATTTGTTAGATATTTTGGTAGTTCTTGAAAAAATATCACCGAAAATAAGTCTATAAATATAATTGTTGTTTTCAAATTAGACTTAAACTTGAAAGATAAAAGTATAGTCAAGATGATCAAGCAAAATAAGAATAAAATGCAGAAATCAGCATGCAATATTTTGAAATAAATGAATAGTTCGTGTCTTCCTGGGTATCTCTTGTATGCGATATGACTTAAATCTGTATAATCTATCACATTTGTATAGAATAACTCCAAGTTTTCAATCTTGTAATATGATTTATAAAAGTTATAAACCCAGGGATCGGCAAATCGTAGAATAAAATTAGGTGGATCACTCTTCAGAACAGCCTTGAATGTTTCAAATGTTTTAGGTCTCCCAGTTATTCTAAGCCTGACCAAAATTATTCAAAATTTATTTCTAAAATTAATTGAAAGTTTGATTTTGACAATAATTTACCTTGAGTTACTTTTTATCGCGAAATATTTCATCAAAAGCATCAAGGGACCGCATATAATATGATCGATTAAATTGGTTACCTTGTTTTTCACCTCTTCTGTTATTGTAAATGGCATTACGTCTACAGAGAGGAATGAGATAAATTCACTCGTATTGCTTATTGAATTTGGTGTCCATGTTAAATTAACAAGTTTCACACAATTTTTATCATTCATCTCTTTAGCTTCAACTAAAAATTATCTTGATTTTTAAACAAGAAGAATATTACAAAGCTCATTTGCTTAATTAACTTATTAAGTTATTGATTGTTTATTTAATTATGGACTGCAGTTTTCCAAATTTGCATGATACACCTAAATTATAAATGAAAAGAAAAAAATCTTCCTTTCTTATTAAAATTCAACCATAAACTCAAAATTACCTAGTACTAGTTTAATATTATTTAAGACATGTTAATAAAAGGTCAAAATATTGGAAATGATTTCAATAATTATTATTTACAATCTATTTGTCAAAGTAACCAAGGTTATATTTATTGATTTATCGGAAACATTTAAAATAAGGATAGTTTTTGTTTTCAATCTTATTGATTGTGGTTAATTAACATGATGATTTTGTTTAGCAATTCAATTTGACAACTTTTCAAAAAAATAAACAATTTGGCTGAAAATAAATTGCGAAAACAACCTAGTTGATATTGATCATCTATGAAGCTCCTAATAATTAAATTATTTTCAAATTCTTGATCTGATCCAGTAGTGTTCTGGTTAAATGTACCTCTAAACTACCTTGTCTATTTAATCTTGACTTAAATTAGTTTTAATAAATTAGTTCTAACACAAAGATTAAAATATCCAGCCACAATCCAATTACAAGAAGCAAAAATATATCGTATACTTGATTGAGAAATAATTTATCAAATTCAAAATGACCATTTTTTGAAGAGCTTGATTGATCATGGTTCGTTGATAAAATATCGTTGCTCCATTTACTAAAAATACCAGATTCTCGTGTTGCAGTTATACTAAAAATTCAGAATTAATGAAATGAGATCATATACCAAGATCAAGATCTTACTATTTGTTAAATCTTGCTAGCTCCTTTGGTGGGTATGTAGAGGTAGTGATTAGAAAATATGGTTCGTGGCCCCCACCATAAGTAGAATAATGAAATTGATCAAGGGATTCTTTTAAAAATTTCAAGTCCTTGAGAAACATTAGATGAAATTTTAGGGTAAGTTTGTTTTGAACATAAGCCGAACGACCAGAAGACAGATCATTTGCAAAATGAGCGAGATATGTCATGTTCATATACTGCGGATATTCAAATGCCTCGATTCTTTTCTTAAAGCTGAAGGCCATATCAGTTTGGAAAGAGTTAGCATATTTTGTAATAAAATCAGTATTTAATGCAATTATATTAATATCTGGATTGTGATAGAGTTGATCCCAAGAGTCAATTATTACATCAGGTATTGCTCTCACCATTGCTTCCAGAATATAGTTGCAAAATAAAGTGGATAAAAACATGGCTAATAATAACCAAGATCCTATTATCAATCTATTTGTTTGACTTGAATTTGTCAGATATCTTGGTAGTTCTTGAAAAAATATCACCGAAAATAAGTCTATAAATATAATTGTTGTTTTCAAATTAGACTTAAACTTGAAAGATAAAAGTATAGCCAAGATGATCAAGCAAAATAAGAATAAAATGCAGAAATCAGCATGCAATATTTTGAAATAAATGAATAGCTCGTGTCTTCCTGGGTATCTCTTGTATGCGATATGACTCAAATCAGTATAATCTATCACATTTGTATAAAAATACTCCAAGGTTTCAACCTTGAAATATGATTTATAAAAGTTAAGGACAGAGGAATCTGCGAATCGTAAAATAAGATTAGGTGGATCACTCTTTAGAACAGCTTTGAGTGCATCATATGTTTTTGGTGTCCCATTTATTTTGAGCCTGAACATAAATAATTTATTCAATTTCTGATGCTAATTAAAAATTTGATTTTGTCAAAAAATACCTTGCTTTACTTTTTATTGCGAAATATTTCACCAAGAGCATCAATGGACCGCAAATAATATGATCGATTAAATTGGTTGCCTTGTTTATTTTCTCATTGGTAATTGTAAATGGCATTATATCTGCAAAGATGAATGAGATGGTATTCGTAATGTTTATTGAATTTGGTGTCCATGTTAAATTAACAAATTTAGCACAATTCTTAGGATTCATCTTGATAATTTTCACTCAAATTTCTGTCAGATTTAATTTATTTGATTAAATTATTAAGTTATTGATTATTATTTTATCGACTGACCTATCATAATTCTAAATTATAATTGAATAGAAAAATATCTTATTTATCGACATTCAACTATTAAATCAAAAATGCAAGCTTATTTGTTTATAAGTCATCGTAATAATAGATAGAAATATTTTTATTGGTCTTAATAATTATTAATTTCAACCAGTCAGAGTTACCTAGGTTATATTTATTGATTTATCTGAAATATTGCAAATCAAAACATGTTTTGTTTTCAATCTTTTGGATAATTATTAATTATTTTTATTTTATTATTTCATTAATTATTACATCTGGTATTCCTCTCACCATTTCTTGAAAAATAAATTAAATAGAAAAATCACCAATAATTACCTTTATCCTATTATCAATCTATTAGCTTGAATATTTCATGTATCTTGGTAGTCTTGAAAAAAAATCACTAAAATCAAGTCTAAAAATCTTTTCAATGATTTGAAAATTTGAATTAAATTATTGTATTTTATAAAATAGGGATTCTAGAACAGAAACAATAAGTGCCATGCACATTCCTATAATGAGCAGGAGAAAAATATCCTGAAATTGGTTTAAGAATAACACTTCATATTCAAGTTGATCTTGGTGAGAAGCTTGGTTCAAAAGATTTATGTTATCATTTGATCTGAGTATATCACTCTTCCATTTAGAGTACAGTCCGGACTCCCTTATAATTGTGATGCTATCATGGTGAAAATCAAATGAATTAGCATGTAACAATATTCAGAATAAGTAATTTACCATTTATTGAACTCATAAAGTAGAATCTGTGGAGTCGAAGATGGAGCAAGCAAAAAATATGCCTCCTGGCCACCACCATGCTCAGAAATGTGAAAATCCTGGAGCGAAAATTCTGGTGCCATCTTGTTAAAAAATATCATGTTAAAAATTAGTATGAGCCTTTTATTGATGTATGCTGATCTTCCAGAAGATAGCTCATCAATAAGGTGAAATAAAAAATTAAAATCAGCATAGTCTTCTGTATCGAACGAATTGATTCTTCCTCGAAAATCCAGTGCCATTTCTGTTTCCATTGAATTGGCGAACTTAGTAACAAGGTCAAAAGTCTCAGCTATTATTTTAACCCCTTTCCTTTCATACAAATCTTGCCATGAATTGATACGGCTATAGGGTGTGGCCCTCACCAGGGATTCTAATATGAGGTTACAGAATAGTATTGATAGAAACATGATCAGCATTAACCAAGATCCAATTAATAAGCTTGATGATTTACAGGAGCCCATTAGCTTGAAAGGGAAGCGGGGAGAAAATATGGTAATAAAATGGTAAATAATGTTCAACATCTTTCCAGATCGATAAAGAGAGATCAGGATAATTCCAATCATAATGAAAAATGTGCATGATAACAATGTGATTATGTCATTTTGAAAGAGCTTAAAGTATATGAATAATTCCCGTTTTGCAGGATATTTTCGATAAGCGATGTGACTGAGTTGATAAAAGTCAATAATATTTGATCTAGTGAACTCCATGTTATTGACCTTGAAATTGGTTCTATAAAAATTCAAGATCAAAGAGTCGGCTGGTCTTAAAATGAAATGAGGCGGGTCCTCTTCCAATGCTTCCATCACATCATCAAGACTGTTTATCGCAGCTTTAAGCTTGAGGCTTAGTAAAAATTAAAGAATCACCTTTTTAAATGCAAACTTTGAAAATAAATTAAACTTACCTAGACATTTGCTTCTCGGCAAAACTCTTCATTAACATAATGAGAGGACCACAGATAGAAAATTCAAATGGTTTGCTCATTTCGTTGAGCAAATTACCAGGCATTAAAAATGGCGAAATGAAAATTGCAATAAATGTGACTGGACTACTTGATTCTTTGACAACTGTTGGTGACCAAGTGTCATTTATGAATTGTACGCAAAAGTTTTCGTTCATTTTTGCATTGATAGATTTTCTTTTGATTTTGCCAAAAAATATCACCTAGTAGTCCTTAAAAGTTGATCATTTGTTCTTGCAAAATATGTTTTTGAAAATGTTTTGCCCGGTTAATGTCTTGATGTTCATTAGCCTCAATTCAAATGGGTAAAAAATGTTAATGGACAATTTTTTCACATTTGAATTGCATGCATGAAATAATTATAATAAACTTGCTATTTTCTATTTAAAAAGTATATACTTTTGAAATATAATTTATTATTCATCAATAACCATGTACACTCAATTTACCAGAACAATCATTATAGCACCAAGATTATAATATTCTTTCAATTTACAATTCGATGTGAAATAAAAAACAAAATTCTACAACTATCTTGGTAAATAAATTTGCAAGTGAATAATATGGTTGCAAAATTTATTACAAATGCTACTTTACTGAATTAATTAAAGTCTTCATTAGTACATGCTCAATTAACTCAATATTAAAATTGTACGCTTTAAAAAGCCTGATTTCTAAAAATTCGAGCATGCACAAAATAATTGCACCGAAAACGCCAAAAATAAGCAAAAGAAAAATATCTTGAATTTGAGCCCAGCACAACATCTCGTATTTAAGCTGATCTTGGTGCGATCTTTGTTTGAATAGATGAAGGTTATGGTCTGAGCTAATAAGATCATTCTTCCACTTGTCATAAAGTCCAGACTCTCTTATAAATGTGATACTATCATGGTAAATTCGGATAAATAAAAATGTATTACAACTAATTAATGACTTTACTCACTATTCGCTGAATTCCTCAACAATTTCTCTTGGCGTTGAAGAAGGAACCAGCAATGAATAAGCCTCCTGACCACCCCCATACTCTGAGACATGAAAATTTTCAACCTGTAATTCTGAGCTTGAAAATTCTTGCAAAATAGATAGGTGATAGATTAGGACCAGCCGTTTGTTAATATAGGCTGATTTGCCTGAATTCAACTGATCTATCAAATTTGCTATAAAAGCAATATTAAGATAGTCCTGAGTGTGAAATGGTTTGATTCTTGTCCTAAAATTCAGAGCCATTTCTGTTTGCGATGAATTAGCGAATTTAGTAACAAGATCAAATTTCTCGGCAATTATATCAATATCACTCTTTTCGTACAATTGTTGCCACGAATTGATCGAACTCAAGGGTATGGCTCTCACCAGGGATTCCAATATGAGGTTGCAGTAGATAATTGATAATAACATGGCCAACAGCAACCAAGAGCCAATAATTAACCTCGATAGATTGTTAGAACCTAATAGCTTCACTGGAAAACTTGGTGAAAATATCCTGGTCATATAATAGAATGTAGCAAGCATATTAGATCTTTTCTTTAGAGACAAAATCCCTGTTATAATAATCAGCCAGAATATTAGCAGTATAATAACATCATGATAAAAAAGTTTGAAATAAATAAACAATTCGCGGTTTCCTGGATATTTGCGATATGCGATGTGACTCAGGTCATGGAAATCAATGATATTTGCTCGCGAAAACACCAAGTTCTTTGTGTTAAAATATGAATTATAAAAGTTTAAAGTCAATGAGTCGGCAACTCTAAGAATGAAATGAGGTGGCTCCTTTGCGAGCGAAGATTTAACTGTCTCAAAATTAACTGCAATCGATGTAAGCCTAAGACTAGATTACCGAGATAAAATAAAATTGATTAGACAAATGAAATTTCAACTCCAATAAACTCACCCGAACTTATTCTTATGAGCAAAGGTTTTCATCAAGTTCATAAGAGTGCCGCACAGCATATATGCATTTTCCTGGCTTATTTCACTGAAATATTGTTTAACTATCACAAACGGCTGGATAACAATAGCCAATAAAGTGATGATATGAGTCGGCTCACTGACCAGTTCCGGTAACCAGGTATAATTAATGAATTTCACGCAAGAATTATCTTCCATTTTTTCAAGTGTTTTACAACTTTAACCTCTTTTCCAAAAAAACTTTACTCGCTATTTATCGCTGAATTACAAGATTAAATTAATTATTGTTTTTCTTTGAGTCGAAAAACACATCAAAATACAATTATTTTTCAAAGACATAGAACTAATTATATAACTTTTGGCACTATATAATAATAAATGTACTAGATTCTTCTAAACAATAATGACTAATCAATTAATCAATTCATTATTCATGAACTCAGCTTTTCATGAAAAGTTCATCTAGACAAAACAAATTTATTAATGTCAGTTTTGAAAGGATATTTGTATTTAGCAATAATTACTTTCAGTGTTCATTATTTGCATTATTATCATGCTCATTCAAATCAATATTTACTTGAATATAAATTGCACTTTGATTGATTGATATTTTCATTTTACTTTGCACAACTAACATTTCGATTCAGAATTATTTTTACCATTGATGCTTAGGTAAATTTGAATAATTAACATGATAAAATATTTGATTTTTCCCCAATTTTTCCAAAAGAATAGAGTGTTTCCTACGACTACTTTTACATGATACACTTTTCTTCATTGAAATTTTTGCTAGCTTAATTTCCATTACATAAATTGTACAGGAAATTGATGCACCAAGGATTATTATATAGAAGACATCGCGAGCTTGCTCAATTGACAATTCATTAAACTCGAACAAAGTGTCAGGCACAGAATCGTGGAATAACCCAACAAAGCCATCCGTTCTGAAGGTGATCCTCAACCAATAGTCGTAAATACCAGATTGTCTTGTCCTCGATATTCTGAAAAATTAAACCTTGAGATTAATCTTGTTCAAAATTAGTTTGTAACTCACATTTTATTCAGAATAGGATGCAAAACTGATCCAGTAGACTCAGGGAGGGCCATGAAGTACGGCTCTTGTTCACCGCCTTCCCTTGAAATGTGCAAGGTGCTCAAAAGGTTTGGCAAACTATCATTAAATCTCTTTTGCAAATAAAACATCTGATAAATGAGATTATGTTTGTTCTTGACATAAGCCGAACGACCGCTCGATAACTCATTTGCAAGATATTCGATAAATGTTTGGTTCAGAAAATCTTGGAATTGAAACTCCTTTATCCGTTTTTTAAAATTTTCAGCCATAGGGTGATCAGTCTTAGAAAACTTAACTATCAATTCTGATTCCTGGGCTATAATTCCGATGTCATTCCTTAAGTATAGGTCGTCCCAGGAGTCTATTATTTGATCAGGGGTATTTATTACCATATATTCTAGGATAAAGTTACGAAAAACAGTAGACATAAATAGGGCGCTGATTAACCATGGTCCAACTAGTGTCATCATATAGAAATTGGGGCCTTCCAATGATCTTGGTAAGTGATTTGAAAATGTGATCGATCCGAGTGTTAAGAAATTATCGAAAACATTCCAAAAACTCTTGAATTTTGATAAAATTATTGAAATTATGACCAAGGTTACTAAAATAACCAAGAATGCGTCAAATTTGACTTTCTTGAAGTAAGCAAATAGTTGATGACCCCCTGGGTATTTTCTAAATGCGATGTGGCTATTCTCCTCAAAACCAACCGCATCAGACAAAAGGAATGTTACATCAAGCGACGCGACCAGTTGCCGGTAAAACAAGGCACTGGCTGCTCCAAATGCTGCCAGAATGATGCTTGGTTGATCGGAAATCATCATCAATCGCCCTTCCATCTCATTATCAGGCGGTTGAATCAATTTTATCCTAGAAAAAATAGTATTTAACTAGCTAAAATAAATTATCTAATATTTTACCTCGAATTTTGCATTTTAGCTAATATTTCGATCAGGAATATAAAGGGACCACATATCTGATATATAGGAGAGGAGAGGTCATCACCAAGATTGTTGTAGATGACAAACGGCATCGTCAATATGGGAAAGAGTGTGATCGTGCCATTATACGTTTCAAAATTACCAGGGTAGTACGAATTATTTACATCAAAAGGAATGCATAATTTTTTCAAAGACATAATGAACCTTGCTTATCTTGTTTGTTTGTCTCAGAGACAAACTATTTGTGGAATAAAATGACATAATTTAGTAAATTTAGATTTAGCATGGTATAAAAATAAAATTCAAACCAAAAATATGTTGTAAGCAAGCAATCAATAAAGACATCAAGAATTATCGAAAAAAAACAGAACAATTAATTCTAATGAATAATTTGGAAAGATTTAGGCACTAATTTGCCTTGATTATTAATCAATAAATTACCATACTACTTTTAATGTTTTATAGTTTTACTAATTTCAAGGTTTAAATGAAAAACCAAGATATGTTTTGAAATAGGATTTTAACTTGTATTTTGATTAGAATTATTTAATGATTTATTAATTGAACTTGATAGATTTCAATTAATTTGACTAGATTATTCTTTATTTAAAATAATAAATAACATAGATATAAATAATATTTAGCTTGCAAAATACATAATTTAATTTGATTTTAAAAATCCTCTTCATGGCTTTAAAATTTGATCTATGAAAACTGATTATTTCAATCAGAATGACCATGCTGGAAATAACGGCTCCAAAAGCATACAAATAAATATCTTCGCGAATGTTTTCAACATAAAGTTCTTCGAATTTGATGTCACTCTCATCGGAGTCAGTTTCAAACAATTCTTGATAGTACTGGTCATTCAAGATATCGGAATTCCATTTTGAGTAAATACCAGATTCATATAATTGGCTGATTCTTAAAGAGAAATTAACAAGGTTAGTAATTCAAATAGATAGTAATTTTAATTTGACTTGGTTATACAGCTTATTCAAGGAATCAAGGAGCTTTTGATCAGCGGTTGAACTAGCTGGAATAAAATACGGCAAATATCCGCCGCCATCTCTTGAAACATAAACATGCTTCAGAAGTTCCATATCACCAAGATACCTAGCCATCAGTTTGAGGTGGATTACCAGTGTCATTCTTGTGTGAACGTAAGCATGAGAACCATTTATTACTCTTTGAAGGATGCCTTT
>JAQIXD010001425.1:0-15076 GCA_034699985.1 Minunthozetes semirufus
GGTCTGTGTTGACTAATCAAAAAGTTTTCAGAACCAGGAGATGGTGGCGATTGTGGTGATTGGGAATCGAGTTTATCGAGTTTATCATATTTCGATATCAATTTCTGTTCCGGACTCGAAGTACGAGTGGTCACAGACTCGGCAGTAGTGGCCATTTGGGGCGAAGGCCGGTCGGTATCATTGGAGCGGCCCATTATTGCTTTAATTGAAAAGTCAGTCGCAGGCCGTGTTTGGACAGTCGGCGGACTAATAGTTAGTTGTTTTCGCGAGTCTTGCATTGTGTTTGTGTTTATTAGAAAAATCATTTTATCGGTCACTCAATCGATTCATTTAATACTTGCAATACTTCTAATACAACAAATCAAATGACTTCAATGAATTCACACAACAAATGCGTTACAGAATAAGTTAGACACAACTCACACAACTGGTGAAAAACTCTCTGAGTTGTGGCCCGTCCTCACCAGTGAGCATGTGCTCAGTTTATGGCATTCCTCTTACACGATGATGACGAATAAACGAAGGCGGGTTCTGCCAGCAGTTTATCGTTTTTCTTGATGTTCAACTCAGTGTGACCACATCTACTGGATTGGCTACCATTCTCTTTGATTGAGGACAATTGAGGATCAGTTATATCGATAACATTTATAATTTCACCAAAAGATCATTCAATAAATTATTATTCTTTTCTTTCATTAAAATTTTATTTCTTTTTCTCCGAAACACAATTTATTTCATATGACTTAAAACTATGGACTTATTGTCCTCTTATGTGACACTTCTTGTTAAGGGCTGTCCTTATTATTTAAGTATAAGACCATCTTATTTCGTTATTGTAGAAGTAGTAGTATTATGAGTAGAAGACAGGCCATTTAATATCTCAATTGAATTGCCAAAAATAATCGTCAGTTAGACTTCAGATTTTTCATCGTCAATGTTTTCAAACATAATTTTACATAAGTTATCAATAAGTTATCATGCACAAACAAATTATTTAAATTCAGTAAAAATTATCTCATTTAAGAATATTTGTAATTGAAATTCGAGATTAATATAGTTTTGGTCATTTTTTGTCAAATATTAACCTGGAAATGGGTTTTTGCTGTTTTCCACAGTTTTCTACTTAAAAACAAATGATAAACGAATTTATGGGACAGATTGACCCCTATCTAACTTTTTTTCATTTGCTAACCTGTATAGAAAGCCTTGAATTTTTTGCTGTTTTACATGAAAATTATACTAATATTACATTTCAACAGTTTCTATGTGCTGTCATTTTATCAATTATGGAATTAAAACAAGCTTGTCAATATTTTGACAATTAAGGTTTTCTAACAAAAAAAGAATAATTAGACAAGGTCCATTAGTTAAATCAAAATTCTATATTAAATTATGAGCCAAGATTTATCCAAACAACATTTAATGTTAATTTGTTCACAGTCTGAGCAATTGATAAATTATTTTTTCATTGAAATTACGTTAAAACGAATCAATTGATTCTCAATTCATATTGATTTCAATGAATTGAAACTAAACTAATATTATCTAAATATTGTGCGCAATACTGTCTTATGTTATAATATTTAATAAAATTCAGTTACTGTATTTGGTGCTAGATAAAGTACTGAATCAGCTGCTGACCCAATCTATTGAGACGTTTATAGAGGAGACTAAAAGCACACGATTATCCTTGAATTAGCTCTTTTCTGATAGGAGTGAGCACTGGTTGATTTGGTTTTTGCAGTCAGTATTCGTGTTAATTGCTGCCAAACTGGGAATATTTCATCAAGTTTGCAATCATTCATTAAAACATCTTAGCTGACAATGATATCTATTAATTATCTGTACAGCGCACAGGTATTCAATTCTAATGCATGGGCTCAGAGTCTTTGATTCTATTGCATAACTTTTCGCACAGACATAAGAGAGGAAAAAATTGAAACCTTCGGCGAACCGCATGATATGTATGATATTCACAACATTACTCATTCTCTTCCACACCATATATAATGTAAGCGCAGCTTATATTCTATCGCATAATACCAGTGATGTGTTTTTGCACCACTATTTCAGGCCCTTAGGGCCACCCAAGCAGTTAACGAAAGTTAGGTATCAACGAAAATTATTAAAAATTGATCTTTCCTACTATAAATGTATCAGGGATGGCCAACATTGGCCTCCACTCTAATTGCAAAAGGGAGTGAATTTTAACAGCTCTTTGTGAAAATATTCTGAGCTACTAATTTAGAGCCAGCATCAAATTTAAGATTTAGCCTGACTTAGTCTCAATTGGCCTGTTTGGCCTGTTTGGCCTTGCTCCAACACATTTTTCTTTTGACCTTTTTTTGTCGTTCATTTAGTTTTGAGTTGAAATAAATTTTGAAAATATTTTGAGAGATTCCGTCCTTTAATTCTTGTCATTCTTCACAATTTACAGGATTTACTGGGTTTTCACCAGATCTGGTGCGCTCTGGGAGACTGAAACCACAGAATTCTTGACCATCTCTGCTATAAATAAGTTGATGCATACCTGTGCTCTAACATCGTTATAATCTAGTCTTACACCACACTCTCTGTTATAAAATGTACGGCCAAACGATATAATCCTCTTCTGGTATGAAATGAATGATTAATCACAAGTTTGGGCTAACTATTAATCTAAGCGATCAAATGTTAAGTATTCGATACATTTATTTTTTTTATATACTCTTATATATAGTCTCACGAGTTATTAGATTTTAAATTTTTTATACATCTATGGCTCATGTCTTCGGTCATACCTCTTGTTTGCGCTATAGATTGAATTCTTATTTCAATTTGAATCCTTGTTTTATTCATTTTATTCATTCACATTCGGGGAGTCTGTCCGTTGAGTGCGTGTCTGTCCATTGACTTGTGCAGTGTCTACACAACAACAAAAGCGACGATAATTTTGATACTTCTCTTCTCCTTTTGATTTGAGAAAACTTGTTTTCCTTACACTTATAGCCCTATTGTTTAGAAGTGAGAAAATACTGAATACTAATAGCAATACTAAATGGAAAGGAATGAAATTCTGTGTGTTTTCAACACAACAAATACCCATCGCTTATGAATATATAATTTTTTGCTGTGATTTATTAGAGTTGAAACATTATATCACACAAAAACTGTATAACCTGTGCTGACCCGTCCTATTCACACATACATACGCACACCACACATATACTAATATGCTATGCTTTTAGGGGCCGCCCGGTATTCACAACTCCAGTCTTTTCTAAAGCGTTGGTCTCTATCGTGAAGTTTTCTCACAACAAAAAATGAGTATAAAAATAAAAAAATCATTAGTAGAAGGTTTTAGAAGGTTTTAAAATGTAATGGAAAATAGAGTGAGCGGAGAGCACAGGAGAGGTGTGGTAGGAGTAACAGCTAATTATTCTCAAAATACTTAATATGTTATATTCAGCTCCCTTTTGACTTTTGCCGCCGCCGTTCGCAATCGGCTTTTAGACGCAAAGTAGTAGTGTTTTTGCTCAGCACTCAAATTAATTTCATTGCCCAAAGGCTCAGCCACTCTCACCTCTCTCTCACTCCAACTGTTACACCTCACCTGTCCTCTCTTGTACTCTCTCTCACTCCATCTGCTCACTGGCACTAACTCTTATCAGTGGCTTAACTAACATAGACTCACATCAGAAGACATTACAATACAATAGAGTATATAACAGAAGATTTTTCTACACTTTTACTCTTTTGACAAAAATCTTGCGATAATTTATTTTATTGTTAGAGAGAGTCAGAGAGAGTCAAAACATTTTGGATAATTTGAAAAGTAAGACAACCTATAAATAATTGGGTGATTCTTACCATCAATAATAACTTTATTGAATGCGATGTATATTTTCTTCTATTATTCTGTGTCTGAATAAAAGCTCTAATATTCGTGTGATTTATGCGTTTGTTATCGCATTCATACACTCAAGAGTCAAGACTCGAGTAAAAGTAAATTCATAATCAATTCGTAATCAATTGACTCATAATGTTTTGGCTCCGAATTGTATACAAGCGATGAAGAGGTCTGAAAAAATCGCAGCCAAGAAATCAATTGGACTGTCTGTTAATGATTGAGTTAAAAGCAAAACATAAAACCGAACCAATGATTCTTTACAATCGACACTACATTTGGAGATGAAAATAAACAAAAGTCTGTGCAAAGCCTAATGGGTATCGATAAGGAGCCGACATCAGAACCCGAGAAAGTTGGTGCTATCAGTTTACATGACAATGCTTTCATGACTTTCATTAAGTATTTCCAATACAAAACTCATACATATATTCTGTGCCCACTCTCTGTGATTCTGTTGCAACAAAACTAACAAATAATGATATTAATCGCAGACTAAATGAAAACTAATTTTAACAAACTTTAGTCTCTGTCGACACAAATACTGTGCAAAACATTTGAAATTTATTGAAAGCATATAAACAATGAATTAAAACCAATCGCTCTTATCGTCGATAAGTTAACAGCGATTCACAATTAAATGCATTTTCTAAGTAAACATCCAATGATTTGCACAAAACATTGCATTAATTAAAACGATATTTGATTCGCTTAAACTTTAAACTCATTTTCACGAATAATTAATCGGAGTTCAAAATGATTAAGCAAGTTAACCAACAAACTATTGATTAACTATAGCTTCCACTTAATTCAGTTAATTCAGGCTTAAAAGTTCAGTTCATAATCTATTCATTATTTATGTTAATGTCTTAATCGATGACTAATTCAATGATTGATAAAACAAAATAAAAATAAATATTTATAACATTTGCATAACATATCGGTTTAGTTCTGGTTTTAGTCGGTATTACAAATTCTGATGCCATGTATTTACATAAATATGTGCTGTGCTTTCAAAACATTCATTCCTCTGCCAAACACTTTCCGATCAGCAACTGATCAGAATTCTGTTTCTTGTTTCTCAGGCGAATCACATAACTGTTTCTGTTTTGCAAAATTGAAATTTTGTTTTTATATCTGTCTATCAATGAGGAGAGAGAGAGAGAGAGAGAGAGAGAGAGAGAGAGAGAGAGAGAGAGAGAGAGAGTCGTTTAGTTTGAAAAATCGTATTGATTTGAATGTTTTACTGTTACCGATGGTAACAGTTATAAAATGTTGTGGTATCATATTCTTTCAATTGCTGAATCGTTGTTTGACTAATTGATCATGTTGTTTGTTGTTTGTTATTTTGAATCGAGAATAAAATTCCAATAATCAAATAGAAAGTGAGTTTATTTCGATTGCGTTCATAAGCCTTTGGTTACTTTCATAGATATAATAAATGAGTTAAACGATTAGCGATTAATAATTAGAAGGAATTCATTGGTTTTTGTCATTAATTCAAAATCAATGAAATATTTGATTCATTGAAAGGAAAACAAACAAAAGAATAGAATTTACGACAAAATATTTGCGATATTATATATGAAGTGATATATTATACTAATATTTGTTATTTATTTTCAAATCTAATATTTCTTTTGAATTAAATTTCGATTCATAGAAATGTTTGTCCAAATAGAGAGAACAGAATAGCGAGAGAGTGAGTGATGACGAGCCAACAAACCAGTGATAACCTTTCAACTTATTCTTAGCGCATACAATAAACTTATACACTAAACTTCCTCAATTTCCTCAGTTTTAAATCTCTTGTTTTGCTTCGATTATCTTTGGAAGTAACGGTGAAAATAGTGAAATATTGTCCTATCAATAGCCTATCATTTATGGTATCTTCTGATAAACTAATTCCTTAACAATGAGAAGAAGGCCTCCCTTGAAGTCGGAGGCAAAACACAGGCCTTATTTGATTCAGAGTCAACTGAAATGAAATTTTTATCACTTGAATTAAATGTTGATATTAATAGCAATTTACAAAACCATCAAATATTTGTTTTCAATCAAAACCAAATGATTAATGAATTCTTTGTTATCTGATTTTAATTACAAAATGTGTGTAAAAACAGTTTCTAAACATAAATAATAATAAATTTTTGTTAATATTTGTGAAAAATTCTAATCAATAAAAAGCATACAAAATGTATTAAAATCTATTTGTATATAAAAATTAATTATTTATTAATGAGAGATAAGATGCAGATCTCATTAAGAGAGTCATTAGTCGGCCCAATGGCTATGAATATGTCTTTTATTAATATAAAATGAGTCCAAAACACAATCATTAAGTACTGAATAATCTAAAAATCTTTGAGAATATTAAACTTCTTATAAAATGTTTGGTGAAAAACAAATTTCCCAAATGATGTCAATTGGGATAATCGGTCAGACATTGAGATAAAAAGATGTGAAAAAGTTTTGAAAGTTTTGAAACTTCTCACTCATTATCATTTGTCTAATGATTTTTGGCATCAATTTATCGTTAAAAACAATTAGAAATTCTGAGCCATATATGCATTAAATTGATTCGAGTTTGATATGATTGGTGTCTTCTCCTGATGTCTTATCCTCTACTTCTTCGGTGTCGTTCGCTATCAATATATTGAAGCGCTTATCCATAACTGTATTAACAAAACACATATTAAAGCATGAAAATCATGAAATCAAATACACATTTCTCTGGTATCACTCAATATAATCAGATGTCTTAATACAGGAGAGGCGCCACAATAATGCTCAGGTCGAGTACTTTTAGACAAGAGATCAGGCGCCGTCATATGTACATTGATGTCGGACCAGTCGGTGTATCAGTTGTTTGAGTGACTGTTTTTTAGTATTATAAGACTGTCTCTTCTGTCTGTTTTAATGAGATAATGGCACTCATAACAGGTATAGGCGTTATGGATAAGGCGACTCTTTTTTCCTCCCCTCCCCCTATTTTATCACAATCGTAAGACCTTTTTTTCAGTAGCAGTCACTCACTGTTGTTGGAGATACGGCGTTAAGTTTTACCGGAGAGCAAAGTAAAGGCTTTTTATCGATGGGAATGTGCTTCAGAAAAGACAAAATTGATTTCCAAATCATAGGCCTTATTGTGAACTCCCTATCAATTGCTATCGGAATCAAATTATTTGCTTAAATACCACTTATATATTATACTTAATAATAGCGATATTATAGCGATATGTTTGCCCCACCTTTTCATTTTGCAATTAAATTATTGCATTGAGAGCCCCGATAGCACAGGTAAGAGTGTCTGCGAGTCAGTAAACACCTGTCTTTTAATCATATTATATACAATTGAATCGATATCTAGAAACAGGTCTTCGCTATAATGCTATCAAACAATCAAATAGTGTTTCGGAACCAAAAAATTGTATTAAATGTTAAGTAAACAAACATTCATTCGGAGCGTAATAATGAAAGACCTTATTATATGGTCTTAAGTGGCAATTGATTCGCTATGGGATAGCAATCCAAAGAAGGATAAGCACTGTCTGTGCTCTCGACTTACTGTCGACTCTCTATTCAATTAAACTATTTATACAATTCTTGAGAATACAATTGCTTTTATCCAATTGTTTGGGTCAACGAGAGGCTCGACTTTTTTCGACTATTATATACCTGTGCGCTCACGTAGTGGTGAAGCACTTGTAAGTGACTCTCCTTTAGAAATTGTCAGTCAATTTAAAACGAGTCGAAAATTGGTGACCAGTTGTGGCACACAAAACACTTTTGGTGACTAATTCTATGCGGACACAGACTGTCGGAGTGCGGCGCCGGCCCTCTGACCGATCAACACAATAGGACTGTTGGCCTAAACAAAAGTGTAAAACATGTTTGCCTTTCAAAGTGTCAAAATTCAAACATTGGAAACACTCCTTAGAAAAAGAATATTCTTAGCAAACCTCACACATAGACAGTATCCATACCTATCCATACCATTCCATACATATATTCAACCGAAAACTTGTTTCCATTTCATGTCAAACACATTCCTTTCCAACAGACAATCGGACAGCAATGCCTATACCTGTGCTGAGACACAATGAACGATAAGGTATTTGGCTTCTGATATACTGTTCAGTCTTTTACATCAAACTGTCTTAAAGTCTTTTTTATTCTTCTTATGGATTCCTCTTTTTTCTTGTGGAAAGCCTGTCGTTTCTGTCTTAAGAGATGTTTTAAAAGATAATCTTATTTTTGTTAACAAAAAACTTAAGGAACTGATTCTCAAAGTTTGACTCTGACTCTGAGTTCTGACTTTCTCTGTGCCATAAATTAGAGAAAATCTGCGAACGTATGAGAGATTAACGTCTGTTTGAGTCCAATATAATTTGCTGGCACTGGTTCTGGCTCTGACACTCTGCCAGTTCTGGGCACAGGTGTGCAAACCAAGACGCTGTGTGCCATAGCATCTAAAAAATCTGAATACTAACTAACCCTACTCAACATGTGATTGATTTATGCAGTGCACACACATAGCTATTCATCGAAAACAGTTTTTTGTCGAATTATTGCCATTCATTGGCTCTCAAACTGTTTTATTGAATTTATTCCTTCTTTTCCTTATTTTTTAACTGCTTTTAAGTTCAGTGAATACATTGAATACATTAAAACATTTAAACCAATTTAAAAGTGAAAATCATTGAAAAAGTCATTTGACTATCATTTAACTCAAATATCGGATGCATTTCAAGTATAATTCAAAACAAATTATTTGAAATTTAATTCATTTTAATTAATATTCTTTTAGTTATATTCTGTTACACAAAAAACTTAACAAAATATTCTCTAAAATTATGATAGATTAGAAAATTGTGGAATTAATGGCACTTTAAATATTAATATAATTATAATTTGATTCGAAACTTTGAAAGTGAATTTTAATAATTAACTCTCTTATGGGTCTTATATCAGGGAATGTTATCTCGAAATATATTCGATGACAGAGTTAACTAAGAGTACTAGTGGTGATAGTGGTAGTAGTGGTGGTAGTGATGGTGGGGCCAAATGGGGCCAAAAATTATTTCAGGAATTTCTCGAATCAAACAGTGAATAGCCGTAAGGCCTTAAGCAGCGATCGCTCAACTGGACGGGTGTCCCCTTCACGGGTGTCCCCTTCACACACAACCCCAACACTAACTGCACATCAAGTGTGAGAAGAGAGGAGAGGATCCGCTGTGAAGTGCAGTAAAGCTCATATAGAGGTTGGAAAAAAGTAAATACCTTTGAATGATGAAAGCTATTCCAACTTAAGTTGTGAGGGGTTGTGAGGGCGGACCCATTAACACAGCTATCAATCACCGATACAACCAATTGATAAAAAACCAAATCTGTGAAAAATTATCGATGGATCAGATTTGACCATAGGATTAGCCAGGATTCAACATTCCAGCCAGAAGTTGACCCCTCAGGCAATTGCCCACAAATATTACATATAAAATAAAGCCCAGGGATCACAACCATAAACATGTTCTGTTATGTTCTGTTATCCTATTAAAAAGTCAGTGGTTTTTACAATAATATTGTTTGAGAGAAACAAATACTGTTTGGGTATTCCAAGAGTGCCGCACAGAATGTGTTGATCGCCCACTCTTTGCCACTTTTCCCACTCTTTTTTTTTGTTCTGTTCTTTTGAAGCAAACAATTATTGGAGAATTAAGAGCAAACTCTCAAACACTTAAAGCTTTAAAATTAATAAAATATCAAAACTAAAAGTTTGTATGAATTTTGGATAAGGTTTTGGATTACACGCTGTGTTTACATTACAATTAAAAATAATTTATTATATTTTTCACGAGTGAGCGTATATTCCTCAATAAACTTGCACAAAAAAAGTGGGGAACTGATGGCTAAAAGTTCAGGCCTGAGCTCACACTCAAACATTAGCCAAAACTCTAAAAACATATAAAATAAGAATTTATGAGTCAATAAAAGACCAAAATTCTAGAGAAATGTAAATCGCATGCAATGGCTTTGGTTTGTCTTCAGACTGTCTTCACAGCGGAATTCAAATGTGAAACCAATTCAAACCCAAAAGTCATAAGAAGAGAAAAATAAAAATTTTCTTTACTCCTGAGTCCTGTCCCCGACATAAGAATTATTGAAAAGTTGTAAATCTCTTATTTTATATTCTTTTCAACAATTGTTAAGAAGTTTAAGCCTGTGTTGAGTCAAATCCATAAATAATTCACACCAACACTGAAGACAGAGACTAAACACATCCTCTTTTCACCTGAAGGTGTTGTCCAACGAAGAGGGAAACAGAGGGAAGAAGAGCCTCAACTAATTTAGGTCATTAAATGTGCGGCCACTAAAGGCAATACACCACTGACTACACCACTGAGTGATACAAATTTGAATTACAAATATCTACTCCTTTGTGAAATTCGTGCAAAAAATACAGGACTTGAAAATGAATTAACATTTAATCGATTATTTCGTACAAAAATTATTGTAATTTCATTCTCTAACTAATAGTAAGTGTAATAAAGTGTAACAAAAAGTCATATTTTCTCAAAACTAAAAAACAATTGCAAACTATTCTCAACCATTGATTCTCTGCTCCAAACGATTGCAAACAATTCTCAACTAACAAAAGGTTGTCTACAATCGAGTCGTTTGTGTGAATGATTTGCCATTTTATAGGTAGTCCTAAAACACGTTAAACGACTGACAATAATAGCCAGAGATTTGTTGTGTAAAAAAACTAGTGATTTATGACTTATACGTCGACTTAATTATATGTTTAAAGTGCGCTGATTTTATGACGCGATTTTTTGATTCAATTACAAGCCGTGAGATCACCTTTTTGTGTGGTGTGTGTGGCTGTGCTCTCACTCCAACTCAATACTCTTTTGGGCTGTTTTCCTGTAGTTATCTGTTTTAAGATCGATGTCAGTCCTTCTGCTCTGCCTCCTAATTGGTGATCTGTGAGAAAACGTGCCAAACAATGCATTCAGGGTATCTGTGCACTGCTCCACAATAGCCAGGGTTAACTTACACTCTTAGACTGCCCCAACCAATATGAAATGACTGGTGTTTTTAAAATTCTTTAATTACCTTTTTTTAATTAGTTATAAATGTGTGAGTATTGATAGCAAGAAGAGTGATTACCTGTTAACTCCTTTGATCAAAGAGAGAGAAAGAGTGATTTAGAGTGAGTGGGGTGATCTTGGTGTGTCCCCTTCTCGTTTATGGCAGTGTGAGAGAGGCTGAGTTACCGCAACAATTGATTGTACTTTCCTTTATTACTGTCAAAAAATGCATTGAATTCACTTCTCTCTGTTTTTTCTCAATTTTTCTCTTTTTAATAATAGCTGTGCCGACGATATACCGACGCTTACAGACTCTGTAATCATGCAATAAATAGATAAATAACTGCCACTAGAGTTGAAAATTAAAGTGAACTAAAATCTTGAAAATAGGTTTTTTGCCGAATAATTCATAAAAATCTTCTGCCCTTTAAATGCATTAAATGCTTGAAAACTTCATAACAAGTCTTTCTTCAGTCATTTGAAAAGTATTTGTCATTAAAATCAGATAATTATTTGAGAATATATTCAAAAATAATTATATTTCTTGTAATAGTATTAGTAATAAACAAGTTTACAATTTTTGTTATTATTTCTTCGCTTAAAACTAATTATTAGCAAATTATCTCTTAATGAGAAACACTATCTTTTAATAACTGACTTTCGCACAGATTATTGAGAAAATTGACCGAAAACATGTATATCTGTCACCAATTATTGCTAGAACTCAGATAACTCCAAATGATTTATTTGAATGTTTGATAAACACTCAATCGATTGATTTGTGATAATAAAAAAGACTTAATATTTTTTCAACGCTTAAATCATATTAAATATGCCAAACGATACGCTCTGGCATTTCCTTAACTGACAGCATCTGTGCTCTTAAGGACGGCTCCGTCACTAATCGCTTATCACTAGACATGATCTCAAATACCTTATATACTCTCAAATATCACTGAAAAGGAAGAAAAAAATTCAATTGAAGGCAATAAATATGTTGAATGTAATGCACAAAAGTTAGTTCAGAATCAAACGATTCAAAGTTAATCAATCAAATTGAACACAACTAAACAATTATTGTTATTAAGCAAAAGTATTAAATAGCTTTTGGCTCTAATAAAAACAAAACCAATTGAAATGAACTCAATACAGACTGTGCAGGGATGAGTGAAAACTATTCAAATCTTACGGCTAATTAAATGTACATTTGAGCATTATATCTGATCAAATCGAGTTCCAATCCTAGAGGCCTCTTATGCATTACTGCCTCAACTTGATGATGTGCTTTTGGAAATGTATTCGAGCACATTTCGGTAATACCCATCTGTTACACAACCCTAACGTTAATATAAAAATTCTTGTCTTAAAAGACTTGACATAAGATTGACATTAATTACAATTAGAGGTTTGGATTGGAAGCAGAAATAAAACGTTTTTAGACTGTCCTCTGAGCCTGTGCTTCAATTTATTTATTTACTCCGAATTTATTTATTTATTCATTTTTAAGATAAGGAATTTTAGGATCAGTCACACTGGGATGTTGGCACAGGTGAAGATCGTAAATAAGAGGTAGTACTACATAATTGAAATTCTCGTCACTCAATCAATTAGTTTTCAGTTTTGGGAATAAAAATAAAAATTGAGATATTTTTGTCAACAGATCTCTAAAATGTGTGCATTTAGTCAACAGTTTTCTTATTGGGTATCAATTTTTTGAGGAAAACGAATTATATTCTGTGCAATGTCTGTGCTTTTTAGTCATCAAAATTCAATTAAAGTGTTGAAAATGTTTCTCTAATTTATTTAATTTATTTTCTCTGATTTTAAATCAATATTTTATAGATAAATGTTTGGGACACGTATTTGTCGTCAATCGGTAATAACCAGGTCTTCCTTATCTGATAGAGAGTGCTATTAGTCATGAACTTAATCTATAAACAGCCGATTGTTTAATGAATTTATGGCTAATTAAACCCAAAAATGATAAAAGATTCACAAATTGATTGCTACAGATCTATATTTAAATGTGGAATATTGTGGTTGAATAGACCAGGCATAGACTTGGCTATACCTTTGCCATGGGTTTGATTGTCGATATGTATGTTTTGAAATGTCCTGAAGTCTGATTGTGATCTGAGACAAGTCTCTAATGAGTGCCATTAACTTTAATTAATTGAAACTAATTAAAATTGTGGGTAACTCTGATTTAAGCCACAACAACAACGAGGACTCTTTTCTTCTAAAATTAGTCTCAAATAACTTTAATTAGAACTCAACAGAGATTTCCTAATTGTTTGAGCAATTTATCGATAGTTAGAGTCAATAAAAAAAGTATCAAATTTACAAATCGCGGGCTATTTGTCATCAATTTTAAGATATTTCTAATTATATTCGAGATTAGAACCAATTCTTGGAAATTCATTCAATTTTAGCAAATTTTGATTCAAATTCACAATAATTTTGTGCAAATATTTGTCAAAAACTGTGAGATTTACTCAAAACAAGTGTTTGAATAGATTTGTTGTAGTCTATGAGTAGTCTTCCTGGTGGGTGACTTTGGTTTCTTTTAAAATGAGTATTTCTGGTCATTATCTCTTCATTTCACCGAATCAGTTGAGTGCTGTGCTGTTGGGCCCGGCATTCGTCAACTGATCAGATGATAGGCTCTCGTCTTGAAGTCGTGTTTGAAGACAAATAAGAGATAAATAAATGTTTAATATATTTGGTTATTATTATAAGCGTTCAATAACTCAATAACTCTTAATTGATTGGCATTTTTGAAGTGACTCTATCTCTCAAAATGAGATAAGTGTTGAGAAATGAATGAAAAGTTATAACACAAACAATAATAATCAGTGCTTCCAAAGCTATCTCTTAACTGAAACCAAGGATTAACTAAAACTAACTTACATTAGAAAAACACAACAATTCTATCAAACGTTTTCAACAAGAATTCAAAGATAACACTCCAAAGGATTCTCAATATTCTCAGCGATTCTTCAACATTCAGTCTCTTAACTGCTGTTTGAATGCAATTTAATCTCCGGATTATTTGATATTCTCAACCATTTAAACTAATTTTAAGGACATTTTCGGTTTTTATTTAATCATTTCGGTTCATATCGTGAATTTAATCAGATATTTCGGCCGAAAAAAATATATTCATTGCTTTTATAGCTAAAAAAGTTTTGATAAACGATAGAGAGGTCTGATTCTGACTCTGAGTCAGACATAAAAGAATAAAAGAAATACTTTTATATTGGAAATGATTATCGAGTATAGAGTACTACAACTATACTAAAGTTGTTTTGCAATTTGTCAAAGAAATTATTAACAATAAGTGTATATTAGATAAACTCAATCATTAAAGTTGTCTTCTTATCACCAAAACAATGGAATATTTTCCTTATTTATTACGAAATTGTATTTAATTCAATCAATTATTACTTAAACACTTAATACTGTTATCAATATTTCCAATATTCCTCACAAAACATCAAAAATTGATTCAATTCTAGAAATGATGCCATAATTATCAATAAAATCATTTTGTTTCACATTCATTGAATATAAACTCATTTATTGATCTCATTTATGAATTTAAACTTAAATGCAGAACGAATTGAGTAAATATTGCAAATAATTTCATATATGAGAAGAAAATTAGATTTTTATTTTAAAATAAATGCTCACAAATAAAGATAATTTTGGTCATAAATTTCAAGCATTCACTTCCACTTCAGTCACAGTTTGTCTCTAATCAGTTAAACTCAGTATTTATCGAGAGCCAAGATCACATTTTAACAGCGATTCTCATAATTTACAATATTTTTTATTGCTTTCGCCATACAATCACTGCTCCTCTTGAGTGGTCTCCTAAACAGCATTTTTTATTTTCTCTTTTCCTCCAATAAATGGAAAATTATTTTTCTCTTTTACTTCACATTAAATTTTTTGCCAAAAAAAGTATACATTTATATCCATTTGAAAGAAACTTTGAGAAACAGTATTAGTATTCACAGGAATTTATTCTACATTTTTCAGATGGAGAGAGAGAGAGAGAGAGAGAGAGAGAGAGAGAGAGAGAGAGAGAGAG
>JAQIXD010001426.1:0-15070 GCA_034699985.1 Minunthozetes semirufus
GGGACTTTGACAAAAAGTAACACTTTTCCCCCTAAAATCGCTTATTTTTAGTGCCTATTTTAAGAGCCTATTTGACTACTTTTCGTGCCTATTATAGGGCCTTTTTGACCCCTTCTAAATGCTTAAACTTCTTTTGACTGCTCATTAGTTAACTCCGAAACAAATGTCAAATAAAATGAAAAACATGTTTTAGTAACTTATCATCAAAAATAATAAATATTTAATTGTAATAAACATAATATTATTATTATTATAATAACATCAAATGTTTGTAATTCCTGAGCAAATTGATCTTTGATTTGTCGAAAATAACACAGAATTGAAAAATTGTAGCCAAAATTGTATCTACCTTAGATTTTCTACCTTCAAAATTCATAGCAAACTTGTGAGAAATACGTGTAGAATATCTCATACTTTGCACTGAATTTGCTGTAAAAATTGGTTTTGCACAAAAAAAAACTATATACCTTGCATATGTCATTTGAAAGTATCTTGTTTTTTGATAAATCAAGATATAAAATAGCATGTTCACTCGGAATATTTGTTTAGACAAGTTTATTAATTTAAATGTCAAATTGAAAGATGATATACAAAATAGATATAAATTTAGTAATTTATTACTTGTTTTTGATAGAAGTGAAATATTTCTGATAAAATTTATAGTATTTGAACTCTTTTGGGATATTTATTCTGAATTTAGTATAAAATGAATTAAAATTATTAAAATAAAATTCAAACCTATTTTATCGATGCATTGATTATCCAAAATGGGATAATAATATGGATTGAAGTGAAGGCAAACATTAGTCAACAAAATGACAAATATTTATATAAATATATGATTTGAATATATTATTGAACTTTTAATTCATTTAATTTTTAATACTATTTTAAACTCAATTAATAGTAAAAACATTTAAATTGAACTCAAATTCATTCACAAAAATTGAAATCATTATGAAATACATAACAAATCAATACATAAATTACGTTCAAATTGTTTAACAAAAAACATATGATTTTGAGTAATGTTTTTGAAAGTAATTCAAAACAAAAACAGTTTTTACTAAAAATAACATTTAATTCAATTGTTTTGTAGTTTTGTCGACAATTAATTGAGATAATGAATAATCCACTCAAAGGTATTTCGTTTTAATTCTTGTATTTCTGTTAATTTGTAATAATTTTGAATCAATTGACAGAAATAATGGCAAAATTGTCTCATCAGACGGCGACTAACAGTTCAATCAGAGCCGCGTGTGTTAAATGTGGTTATCGTAAGTTCAAAACTTTAATCTTGTTATCAATTAATGATATTTTGTTACAAACTTTTGCTTATTTTATTTCTTGAACTATATATAAGCTGTCATTTATTATATTTTAAATTATCATAAATTATAATTTCCACTCTTTGATGAAATATTGGATTTGTCTGATAGCCGGACACTTTACATACCAGTGCCGTAACTTTCAAAGAGTAAATCCGTCGCAAGAAATCGTTTTGGACGTCAGTTCCACTTCTTCTGAGAGTAGCGAAGATAGCGATAAAGAAGTAGTGAAACATTTATCTCAAACTAAACCTTCAGATGAATTGCAAGAATCAAATTCCAATAAATATTGGGATCAGAAACGGATTAAAAAGTATTGAAATCCTTGAAAATGTTTTTCTTTACATTTTTATAAACAAATGTTTCTATTCTTAGACACAAAAAGAAGTCAAAATCAAAACACAAACACAAGAAAAGGCACCGGAGCTCGAGTTCATCCGATTCTACTCCTGAGAGAAGCCGTAGTCGTAGTAAAAGCAAAGGAAAGCATAAGAGGCACAGGAATGACAACAGTGGTAGTGATGACTATCGAAAAGATCGACACAAATCCAAACACAAACGCAAACATAAGTCAAAAGATAAGGACAGACATAGAGACCAAAAATCATAGTTTAGTTCAAAAGGCATATAATCTTCGCTTTCATCTCATAATTGGTTTTAAAATTATTTTTAATCTTTTGTTTAAAAAAAATGTTTTTAATGACTTTCGTTGAATTTTTTGCTGACTTTTGGCTAAATTTAATGAAAAGTGACTCAACTTTGGGTCAAAAGTTTGTTAGTCTTGACTTTCAAACAAAACTTCTGCTTATTTTCAAAAAGAGATTATTTTTGGTTATCTTTTTGTATTTGAAAACAGAATTATTGCGAAATCAGTCGGTGTTTGCAGTGATTCATCATTTGAATGAAGAAATCAATGAATAAAAAGTCTTCTTATTCTTTAAATTGAGAGCAAATGTTAACAAATATAAAGACATTCAGTTTTATTGATAACTATTCGGGTCTGAAGTTCAACGAGTGATCCAAACATTGGTTCTGATAAAAGACATGAATTGATCGCTGGTTTTGAGAAAAGATTTTGTGAGAGAAGACTGCGCGACGTTTCGGTTAATCAAATCAAATATAAATATATTATTAATATATGTATATAAATATATGAGTAATATCTGATAGTTTTGTTTAAAACTAAATCACTTCACACAAGATATCAGACATTAGTTTCTTTGACTCATATTCTCATCATTTTATTGATTTCTTTGATTTTATAATTAGTTTTCAGACTTTTTTCGAATTTTTGTGAAAAAATGTGTAAATTCTATAGATTTGTGTCTTTAATAGCAGTGACTGTGTTTTCCAATCAATTGTCTTATGTTTTGGTTGAATCAAAGGCACATTTATGTCATCCTCCGCCCAAATGGACTATTAATAATGGGAGTGACCCTATGGCTGAGTCGACAGGAAATGTAACTTTGGTCACATTAATTAACGCCTCCTATAGATTCGGATTAAAACAGGCCTCGAATCTGGAAAATATGCTCAGATTTCTGAGAAAGTCTGGACTCAAAGACATTAATTTTATTGTAATTAATTCCAAAGATTTTGATTCAAAACAAAAGTTTAAAGAACTTTCACAAAAAGTATCGTTTGGTTTATACCAAGAAACTGAAGAGGAATTAGTTTGGAATGTATTAGACGGAGGGAAAGACGATATGTTTATATATGACAGGTATTTGAAAACCATTTTCCCGTTTTTCGCCTGTTTTTCATCAAAATTATTGCGAAATCTCTTTACGAATGATTAAAACTTAGTTATCTCTTCTTCTTATCAATAGATGCGGTCTTTTGACTTATTACATACCCTTCCCGTTGAGTATAATCCACGCCCAACAGCCCATACTGCAAGCGGCCCTTCTTTCGACCTATTTTGACAATCCTTGTGGAGAGTCGTGCGACTCAGTCCGATCTGATACCAGACCAATGACGAGTACTGTTAGTCCTATGCCATCGTCCAATGCCAGCGCTGACACTACAATCACTCCAAGGCCTCTGAATTTGAGCGCAACTGTTGTTAACATCACTTTTGACAAAACATTATCTGAAGAATTCAACGAAACAAAAGATAACAAAACGATTGTTAATAACATTGATTTGAGGGACGAAAACCTCTTAGAAATTCAAACGGATTTATCCAATCAGTCAATAGTTCCCGAAGAATATAGTGGTTCTGGTAGTGGTGATCAACCCATTGAGGATTTTATTGAAATAACCACAGAATCTATTGATTTAAATGATAACAACAATACAATAGTTAAGGATATGAAAGAAGAGGAAGAGTGGAAAGTACTCGAGTTCTTTAAGTCAAGTGACAACCGCTCGGATAAAGATGTATTCGAAGAGATTTATAATAAGAGTGTCATTCAATTGGAAATAATTGCCAACAAAACCATTAATTCAATGGGAATACCGACAGAAGTGACAGTAAATACGGAAGATATGAGTGCTTCCAATGAGTCGTTAATCACAAGCAGTCCTTTAATTGAGTCGACGACTGTTTCGAAACCAAACAGAGTCTCTTTCTTCAACACCGCCTCCAGAACTAAATGTGATTCTTTCAATCAGTCGATGTGTACCGAGTGGTCAACAGATAAGCTGTTGAGAGCAAGACTATGCTGTCTGAGCGAAGTGTTGGCTGACGATGACTCAGGGTTTGGATGCGGACACTTCGAGAGAGGAAAATGTAATCGAATGCTTCCATTAATCAAATGCTGTCTCAAAGACTTTTCTCAACTCTTGGATAATTACTTCCAATCAGTTAAGACCAGTCCTCGTCCTTCGCGACAACGAATCAGAAATTGATTTGAAATTTGAATTTTATTTTTGTTTTTATATTAATTTATAATTAATTTAAAGCTATTCTATGCTATAATACGTACAAAATATATTCAAATCTTCAAATTTCGGACATTTTTTACACAAAAATAACTTTTTATTCACTCATTTCATTGATATCTTCAGTAAATAAGAATTAATAGACATTAAAATCAGTTGTTTTTAAAACATTTATCGTTTTATTCATTGATTTTTATGAATCGAATGTATTCGGAGTCAAATTGTTTTGAGAGACATGTAATTCGAGGTCTTTTTGGTCATTTTATTCTTGTTTAGTCACCAAATTAGCGTCTTTTGCCATTCCGTAAAAGATTGAATCTGTTTTTGCGAGTAATCTCTTTGGAGTATCGAATTCAGCGATCATTCCCTTATCCATAACCAGAACTCTGTCGTAATCTATGATTGTATTCAATCGATGAGCGATCGTCACAATAGTGGACAAAGAAAATTCTTTTCTAATCGTCTCTTGGATTAAGTCATCCGTTTCCATATCAACCGCTAAATAAGTGAAAGGATTAACAAATGATTTAAAACAAAAAGGTTTTGATGGCTTACCTGCAGTGGCCTCATCCAAAACAAGAATTTTACTTCTCCTGAGTAGAGCTCTGGCCAAACAGACCAATTGTTTCTGTCCGACACTTAGATTCTCTCCGCCCTCTGATATTTGATAGTTGAGTCCACTCGGAAGAGTGTCCACAAAGTCTTTAAGATGAGCCGATTCTAAAGCTCTCCAAATCTGCATATCTGAGTAACTGTCAAATGGATCCAAATTCACGCGTAGAGTACCCGTAAAGAGAGCCGGATCTTGAGGTATAATTGTTAGTCTTGATCTCAAGTCATATAAACCAAGTTTCTTGATATCAATATTATCGATAACAATGGTTCCATTCGCTGGTTCTATGATTCTGAACAGAGCCAGAGTTAATGAAGACTTTCCAGCACCTGTTCGACCAACAATTCCAACTTTTTCATTAGGTTTAACCTCTAAACTGATATTTTTGAGAATCAAATCCAATCCCTCTCTATATCTGGTGCTATAATCTTGGAATTTGATTGAACCTGTTTCAGGCCAATCGAGTGCAGGCTTATTGTCGTCGTCGAACCACTCGGCCTCTGTTGGAGTGTTTGTGTATTCAACGATTCTTTCAATGGAAACAATGTTTGTCTCCAAACCAGTGATACATTGGACCAATTGATTTAACAATTGTGTTATACTCATTGAATAACTTATGGCCAGACCTGCGACTCCAGGACTCAAAGTATTTCTAGAGAGGACAGCGAATAGAGCGGCCGAAAACACAATACAATAACCCAGAAATTCGAGTCTCATAGAGAGCCAGCGATTAGCTGTAAAACTGGGATAATAACACATGTGGTTGTTATCCACTCTTTGATTCGATTCATTTATGAACTGTTCGGTCGCACCGAAAGCTCTAATACTCGTCGAACCGTTAACTGTTTCACTAAAGTGGTTGTAAATTGGGGACCGACTTGTCGAGTCTATTCGCTTAAGTTGACGGGAAGTACCGATGTATATACGTTGCACTAAATAGTAGACAAAAGCCAAAGGAAGGACTACCGCTAATATAAGTGGTGTTTCCAAACTAATCATTGTGAAAGACACGACAGTCCTAAATGACTGAATGAAAGTCATTCTAACGCTAAACATCAAAGACATATCCGCTGTATCGACATCTTTGGAGAATCGATTCAATACTCTTCCAATTGGTGTCGTATCTGAAGAACAAAATTGAGAAAAATTGAAAATAACTGAAATTCGTATAAAAAATTTCATTACTTACCGAAGAAACTCATCGGCGCTCTTAGTATTTGTTCCAACATTTTATTGTGCAATAGTTTTGAGGCCCGAATACAGGCCAAACTGACCAATAGATTTGCGGATAACATAAAAAATGATTCAAATATTCCGAGACCCGCATACACTCCAAGTCTTGTGTCTCTGAGTGATGTATCGTTCAACTTCTTGGGGTCGAGAGCATCGTTAGCCCATTCACTCAGCCATAAGCCGTTTACAATTGTGGCCGCATTGGACAGTATGTTAGAGAAGAATACATATAATATGAGAGCGAATCCAATCATTTGAAAGTATTTCTTATAGACTTCAAATTTAACTGATCCCGTTTCTGCGGTCTCTGCTTCGATAAGACGGCCCGATTTTTTGGACTTTTCTTTTTCTTTAGGCTTTTTCTGTGCCACTTCCCTATCCTTTCCCGCCTGAGTGCTTGAAATGCTGGAGGATCTCATCGAATAACGTCTTCTTATATCACTTTCTTGAGATACTTCTGATACCCGAGATATTGACCTCTCAATAAAAGGTCTAACCTGTTGTTTGAGTTGTTCAACCATTTCTAATTCTTCTTCAGTTACATCTGATTCTGACTGAAGGATATATTCGGTGACAAATTCAGCGAAATCTCCTTTGTTTGCAATCAATTCCTCGAAAGTTCCGAATTCTGCGATCTCTCCATCTTTTAGTACAACGATTTGATCAACAAATGGCAGAACAGACGCTCTGTGGGTCACCAAAATCCTTGTCTTATGGCTGAGAATACCTTTTGGTCCGATTACTTTATCAAAGAGGTGTCGACCCACATGTGCATCAACAGCACTGTAAGTAATTTAAGTTTTAAAAATTGATTTCAATTAATTTCTCATACCTGAGCGGATCATCCAAAAGATAAATGTCTGCATTGGAATAGACAGCTCTTGCAAGTGATACCCTCTGTTTCTGACCGCCCGATAAATTGATTCCCTTTTCTCCGATTTCTGTCATATCTCCGGCAGAAAGTATTTTAAGGTCGGGTTCGAGAGCACAGGAATCGATCACTTTTTTGTAAAACTTTTCGTTATAATCACTCGTAAACAGAATATTCTGTCTTAGAGTCGAGTTTTGAATCCACGCCTGTTGGGGAACGTATGCTATCTGTCCGCTGGTATTCACAATTCCCTTCAATTTTTCCAAATCTCCCAAAAGAGATGATAAAAGAGATGACTTTCCCGCTCCGACCTGACCCACAACAGCTACTAATTTGTTTCTTTTGATTCTTAAGCTAATGTTCTTTAAGACTATAGGACTGTCTTTTGCCCATTTGAAGGATGCGTTTTCCATCACTATTGGAGTCTCTTTGTTCTCTCTGTGAGAAATGGATGTCTCATCGATTTCATCGGCATTTAAATAGTCATTGACTCGTCTCAGAGATACCAAAAACTATGTTAACAAACATATAATTAAATTTAAGTTTAGATAAACCAAATTCAATGGCAATCAAACAAACCATAGCTCCAAATGTAAGAAGATTTGGGAGAAATGCGAGCGGAAATCCTAAATTAATTATTCAATTAATAATTAATTAAAGATTAATATTAAATAAATTACTCATTATATTGAAGAGAGAAAGTGAAACGAATGCCTTATTTGCGTCCAAAATATTGTTCGAAGAAATTAACACAAATGCAGTGAAACTGAATAAACCGACCTTTCGTTTAATCAAATGTAAAAATTAGACAAATATTAGGATTGATCTGAAGTTACTTACGAAGAATGGGGCCGAAGCGAAAGAAAATGACATTATTCCACTCAAATACGCCATTCTGTTGAGATTATCAACTTCTTGTTGTCTTGACTTTAAGACCTGATCCCTGAATGATGTCTCCCACGCATACAATTTGAATACTTTAATTCCATTCAGTATTTCATTCATGAGTTTCACTCTTTTGTCTTTCATTTTCATAATCCTTTGTCCCATAACTTTCATCTTTCCGGCGACGTATCCATTGAGAGGCATAAGGACTATCATAAAACTCATTCCGGCCAGAGTTGCAATACCTAACTGTTGCCACAGTAAGAACATTGCGATACCGATCTGAAGAGGTGCGACCCATAAAAGATTAACCATCGAAAGAAAATCTATCATTCGTTGTGAATCAACGGCCATCATATTAGTTATCTCTCCGGTCGTAAACTTCTTACGACCAGAACTCGATAGGAGTAAACTCTATTAATACAATTAATAATACAATTATTGCTTTAATTTATATTCAGTTAAAAGAAGCGATTAATTCCATACCTTTTTATAAATGACTGATATAAGACAGGCCCTGATCTTCATTAATATAATAGCATTCAAATACTCGTATTGACCATCGAGTAAGGACTGAGTAATTGGCGCCAACAGCATCAGACCGGCATAGAAGAAGCCTCTCCACTGCGGTTCGTTATTATTTGGTGTCATATATCCGATTAAAAGATCCAAAACCATTGGATTCACGAATGTTAGAAAACTGGACACAAGTTTGATGAGACCCACGAAAAGCATTTGCGGCCAAAATGTCTTCAATATTACAGACAGAACATTGATATCTGTGATTACAGTCTCTCCTTTTGGGGCTTTCCTTAACGCTGTTTCTCTCTTGCGATGAACTGTCGGAACCCAAACTTTGTCGAACTTTTCAATAATATGATTGCTTTGATTTTCGGGTATCAGTTCCCACATATCATCGGTTGTCAATGGATTCTTATATCCCTTCCATACGAGAGGATTAAACCAATTGAATGTTATTCGTGACAAAAATGAAGACGTCTTTTCGGGACACACTTTCTATTGAAGTAAATTTTTAGTGATTTTGTAAAAAAATTAATGTTATATTACTTTTCCTTTTGTCGGAGAAGAGTCATAATCAGCAAAACATGAGAGGAAGAACTCCACCATAACTATTGGAAAGGCTATCATTTTTATTATATAAGTGTATTCATCGATTGCGACCTCAAACTCGTGGTTCTAAAGAAAATTCATTATTTATCAAACAATTCTGATCATCGATTTGTTGGAAACTTACCTTTGTATACACCATTTTCAAAATGGTTCGGTAGTTAAATGCCGCACCAATTGAGTACAGCAACCAAAATGTGAATAATACTCCCGAAGAGTAAACTCTGTATTTTCGATGGAAATATATGATAACCAAAACATAAATCTGGAGAATAATGTTGTTTAATAATTTGAATTGAAAGATCATTTAGAATAAGCTCACGAATGTACACATTTTGATGAGAGGGGTGAAGTTTTCGGCCATAAATACTGATTGATAGCCATTTGTTTGATATATTATTTTAACCAAAAGTTCGGACAAACTTAAAACGGCTAATACTAGAGCTAATGACTAATCGACAAAACAAATAAAATTAATATCAAAATCAGTTTCATTCAAATTCTTACGATTTTGGTGACAGAGAATATGGTGTAAGGAAGAGGTTGTTCTGAAGTTTTTCCATTCATAAAGAGTGGTAATTCGATGAATGATAATAGCATAAGAATTAAGCATGGTATCCATACTAATGCAGTCTCTTCAAAGCATAGCGTGAAATCTGGGAATGAATGTGAGTACCATGTTAAATCCCAATCCTTTAAAAAGAATCCAGAACAAATTTTAATAAAATGAAATAAGTGAACATGATACTTTTGAGTCTTACCCAAAAGTCAGAGGAACAAAACCCCGACATAATTGGATTTTGAATAAAACTTTTGAAAGTATAATAATTAGTGAAAACAAACTTCAAGTGAATCTCAAAACGATTGCGAGAATCAGTTATTCATTTGAAGTGTTGTTTGACTTTCACTTCAATCAAATGATTCTTCGGGTTTTGTTTATGGCTTTAATAACTTATTGTGTTCTCAGTTAACACCCCTTTTGCCTGATTATGAATTGAATGATATCGGAGACAATTATCCATTTTTCCATATTCTTCTAATGCAATTGCAATACAGAAAAATACTAAAAAAGGTTGTTTCGTAAATATAACGAATCGATAAGATTATTATTCACCCAATTCTGATAGGCTGTTCATTTATCCATTATTAAATTACATTCTTTGTACTCGACTATTATCACCTGTTCATACATAGTGCAGATCAAAAGCACTAAATGATAAAAGTCCTTAAACTGATTTCAATTTTAATTTTTCACTGAATTTGCATTTTATTGGAAAAGTCTGGAAAATCAGACCATTTTTTGGAATAATATTTGAAAATCAAAAATCAATGATCACTAAGCAAGAGTACAATTTTATCTCTGCTTTTAATTGAAATGTCAAATGACTATCACTAGTGGCAAGAAATTGTGATTAAAATCTCAAGAATTCATTGATTATTAGTAAAGAAAAGAAAATTGAAATCAAAAACAAATAAATTAAGCCTTAAATGTATTCTTTCCTTTAATTATCAAATAAAAGATTAATCGCCTAAATTTTAATGACGTCAATATATCTTGGTCAAAAAAGTTCTTGAATACTGATAATTAAAACTCTAACCATTATTGGTTCTCTTGATATTCTAAAAATATCTTGGCTAAGGTTTGCTTATATTAATCTAAATATGTATAAACCTTTTTAAATGTATATGAGTTTTTAAATGTAAAAATATCAAGATAAAATATTTTGTCTCATCCATTTCCTGCTATTTTAAGCCATTTAAAGATAATTACTAATTAGAGATAATATGATCTTTTGATAAAATGAGTTTATTTTGAAATGAATGATCAGTGATCGGGTTATTTGTCTGATTTATATCCTCAATAAAACTTTATTTTGAGATAACATAAGTTTTTTAATCCGAGTAAATAAAAAGTTTAATTTGATTGTCATTAATTGATCTACACTTTAATCTACACTATATTTTATTTCACTAACATTTGAAATCTTATAAAATTGCAGTAAAGACTGTAAAAGGACAGCAAACGCACTGCGATTTAGGCTTTACTGCAAACTTAACCCAATGTTAACAGAATACAGAACTTTAAAAAAGGGATCAAAAAATTGTTATATTATTTTTGTTACGTTATTTGTGTTGATATTAAGTTAAACATAACTCAATTGATGTGTCATTTAAAGTGATGTAAACAAACAATAAGTTCAGACATTTAAGAGTCAAAGAGTCGTTAAATTGAGTTTAAAGTTAACGACAATTCGTTTGTAATCTTATTTCTAATCACTTTTAGTCACAAATTGTTTATATTTTTCAAAAGCAAACAAAAAGATAAGGAAATTATGGAAATCTTCAAAAGGTTTAAAACGAGTCCAATGACTCACACTTCTGAAGAAGTTTTGGATGAGAATTACGGTCGAGACTCCTTTGACCGCTTCGGCGACGACTTATGCGAACTCCTCTTGTCTTACCTGACATTCAAAGACAAGATTATATTAGAAGACGTCGCGAAACAGTGGAAGCGAACCATTTATAACAAACAGAAGGTTCTGCGCGTTTTTAGCGTTCATCCCATTGAACAGATCCCACATCTCAACAATCATTACATCAATGACCTGTTGGTCCCGATTGTGGTCAAGAACTTTGTCAGCGGTTTTGCCAATAACTTGAATATGAGAACAATCGACAAACAAAGGCTGAAGACATTGCTTAACAAATGCAAAAACATCCGAAAAGTAGAATTCACTCGAGTCTATGTCGACAGTTCTCTCCTCGAGCTTATTGGCGAATACTGTCCTAATCTGGAATCGATTCAATTGGATATAATTGGTTTAGAAGAAGAGGATATCATTAGTTTTGGTCAGAAATACGGCAAAAATCTAAAGCAAATAAAATTCAATAATTGCCGGACATTCAGTCCTCGCGATTACTCGAATAAGTTTTGCACAGAATTCGGGAAAAAACTTCTCTCTTATTGTCATAACATTAAGTCCTTTCAATGCGAAGACATTTCTATAATTAATGACAAAAGAACTGAATTTCTGCCAAAATTACAATCAATAGACTTAAGGCTCAGACGAAGCGATGCCCAACACTTTCAAGAGTTTGTCACCAAATATGAGAACAAACTCAAGAGATTGAAGTTATTCTCGTCTGAGATTGAGTTTCAGACTTTGAGGAATACTCTCCAACAGATCAGTCGCTTCCGTAACGTCGAAGACTTGGATATTACCTTCAATTTGATGGTTCATAATCACGGAAATCCGAACACAATTAACGATAAGTTGACAGAAATGGCGAAAAACTGTCCGAAAGTGACCCGATTTCTACTGAATATCAATATATTTATGACCGGAAGTGAGTTCGTCGCCGGAAATATATGGGAGTGTTTGGGAAAATTCATTCATTTGAAGCAATTGGACGTAACTCTCAAATTGTCAGAAATAGAAGAGTCGGTCGAAGCTCTTAAACGTCTTAAAAATCTGACGGATCTCTCCATCCGATGCTCTAAAATGGGTGATCCCTTCTTCAAAGACATTGACCTGTTTTTACCGAATCTGAAGACATTGCAATTGAATACTGATTACGATTTGTCCGACACTCTGATGGAGTCTTTGTCTAAACTGAAGTCTTTGACCAAAATATCTCTCGGAAGTGGACACAAAGCGCTTAAGAGTATTACTGATTCGGGAATATCTAAACTGATAGACAACTGTTCACATCTGAGAAAAATGATTTTCCTGTCGCGACCCAACATAACCACTCAAACCGTCGATAATCTGATCAGTTTTGCGAACAAGAACTCCAAGTATTCGATAACTTTCTATTCGGGATTCTCTCGAGTGGGCGATGAGGCGCTCTTCCCGGCCATCGATTTGACTGCGTTTCCAAATTTACCGCAAAATTTGCGAATTATGATCAGAAGTGTTGGTCCGAATTACAATCCGCCCTTTAATGCCGGCCCTCACTTTTTACCACTACAGGCACACAATGAAGTAGTCGCCCAAATGGCGGCACAGGCACACAATATGGCTCATAATGTGGCGCAGAATATACACGTAATTGAGGTGAATATGGAACCGCCTCCTCTGCCAATGCCGGCCAATATAGAAGTCGTTCTTCACAATCATCCGCTACCGCCTGTACTCAACCCTTTCTTCCTTCCGCCGCCTCCGGCACTGAATTTCTTGTAAAAGTGTTTTATTTGAATAAAAATATAATCTTTTATTGAATATAAATAACGAATACTTTTAGGGAATCAATCCTTTCCTTAACTATTATTCTATATTCACTTCTATTGTAATCTATGACTAAAACTGATATTAAATTCTTATTTACTTTTTATAAAACGTTTGAAACAATGGGTTTCCCATTATTCGGGTTTAATATTCTCTTAAAAGACAGATAATTAGTTTATATCTATGTTTTCATTACTTTGTTTTGTGTATCGATTTATGAATTAATAAAAATTTGTTTAAAATTAAATCCGGTTTTTGTTCCTATTTTTAGATATTCTGTTCAGTTCTCGACTTTTTCTACGATTTATTAGAATTTGTTTTATTTTTTTCCGAAATAATAAGACATTGAATTGAAGTCTTATCTGAGACCTGTTGTCACAATTGAGTCCAAAGATTATTCTTATCTGAGATTTATTTCAATTTCTTTGATTTTTGGCCAAAATTATCACTAAATTGAGTTATTCTACACTTTTTTATTGCAACCGTCTATTCGATTGATTAGTTTTTAAATTCAAATAAAATTATAAGAAATTAATCATAAAATATATTATTGATTCTTAGGGTACAAAACTACGAATCATTCTCAATGTATTCGATAAAATAGAGATTAACAAGATTATTCTATTTTTAAAAAGAGCCAATTAATGTGAAAATGAAAATATAAAGAGAAATAGACTGTATTTGGAGGGGATTAAGAACTACTTAAGGTTAGTAACAAATGACAATCAAATAACGAATATATCGTATTATTTCAGATTTTATCGCAAAAAAATTATATCATAAACTTGTGCTTCAGTTTTAAGACACGTAAATCAAGAGTATATTTCTTTTGTTTCATAATATGTTAGGAACGGACTATTTTTCTATTTGTTTGAAAGTTTCAAGTTTAAAATGCTATCAATTAACAAACTTATTTGCGTTTTCTTGTTATCCTGTTTTGACAAAGAGTTGACCAATTATGAGAAGTGCCCAACAAATTGCAAATGTTATTCTGCTCCTAAAGGTTTGAATAATCTTTATTAAACTTTAAGTCATTTAATGTGCTTCAAGTTTTAATCAAATTTTGAACTTAATTACCGCTTACCTGAGTTTGATCTATCAATTATTTTTAGATGGATACAATTTTGATTTAGAGAGTAATACTTTGGTCTGTGATAATATCAATGATTTAACTGATTTTGCACAATTGAAAGCATTGGAACCGATTAATACATTATCGGTTGGGATCCAATTGGGGTCGAGATCTCACCTGAAAGCCAAAGAGTTATCCGAAAATAATTTATATATAAATAATTTTTATTTATTTGGAATACAATCGGAAACGAATAAAATGAGTGTTAACTCATTTTCTTCAATGATTGGTCTTAATGTGAATGCATTACAAGTCTTGACATTAGTCGGTCTCAATCTCAATGGCTTCAAATGGGATTCACTTCTTGAGTACAAAGAATTAAAAGCGATTCACATTGAAGACTGCGATTTGGATAAAATCGATGAAATTAGTTTCGCTCTCTTAAGAGATTTGAAAGTAATCTCCGTTTCGATAATCCGTTCAAAACTGAGAACAATCGGTAAAAATACTTTCAAAGATTGGAATGATTTGAAAATGCTTTCCATTGTGGACAATCAAATTGGAAAGGGTGATGCAAAGGGAAACGATCCAATGGGAGGAATGCAATGGCTGAACCTGGGCTTACCTAAGCTTTGGTATCTTAACTTACGAGGAAATTATATCTGGAAAATACCAGATTTGTTTCACCAATGGCTGCCAAGTTTGAGAATTCTTAAACTAGATAATAATAATTTGAAAATGTTGTACTGGACACAAATTCAATCTTTACTTCCGAAGCTTAAAGAATTTTCTCTGATGGGTATTATTATTATAATATTATTTTAT
>JAQIXD010001427.1:0-15066 GCA_034699985.1 Minunthozetes semirufus
GATATAATTATCCTATCACTTGACATAAAGAATAAATTACTAATTGAGAGTAAAGGGATTATAGTTTAACCAAGATACAGTTGTAATGCGATTTTAGCAGCTACGATTATAGCATAAATCGATTATAGCATGCATTTTCGATAGCACCGGCAGCTCCTATGAGAGTTGCAATACTAAAGCGACTCTTTTCTAGCAGATTTCATTTTAGCAGGAATTATATTTTAGCATGCAATTTCATTGGCCAAACCAATACAAACTATGATTCACTTCTAAGTAATGTAAAGCAATGAATATTTTTGTTTTGTTTAAAAAAATGTAAAGATTTTAATCAGGAATTGCAAAGCTTAACCTATTCAGTGGATTTAGCGGTGTTAAATTGTAATTTCACAAAATTTCTTAGAAGGGGTTTAAGGGGTGTAAAATTTCGGACGGAAGTGCGGCCATTTTGTTTTAAATTAGTGGTTCTTATGCAAATTTAACCTTAAATTTAGTTTAATTTGACGTTAATTAAGTTTTAATTCAAATATATTAGCAAAATTTATTGAATTAACGAACAAAATGGCGGATTGTCCGCCATTTTTCATTCTGTTTAAGCATAATTCGATTTTAGCACACGACTCATCTAGCACCAACTGTCTGCTAAAATCGAATTACTACTGTATTACAGTCTATCTCTAGTTTAAGGGAATCGGCACTATTTTTTGCCGCTTTTTTGCTTTTATGTATTTGTAATAAAGGTTTTAATTACCATGTTTACTTTAAAGAAAAATAGTCAGAGGAATTCCGCTACAATTTGATGGTACGCACCTAATCACAAATATGATGACAACTGGGCTATCAAATGGTAGAAGAATTTCCCTGATCTTATAACCAGTTAATCACCAATTTTGTGGGCATTAATTAAACCATAAGACACTGATTTGATGGGAAACATATCGTTTTAAAACCGGGGATAGACTGTAGTTAACAAAAAACAGTAAAAAATTGAAACATTTTTTATGACTCATATTTTGAGACTCATTTCAAGTGATTTCCGTTTAGAGTAAACTGAAAATCATTTCAAATATCAATTAAATTGTCTTTAATTTGATTCAAATTTTGATTTGTTTTAATTTAATAGAAAGATTTGTTTTAATGGCCACTTCTTTTAGAGACCCGTATAATCAGCTAAAGACCTGTCCCTATAATAAGGCTCATAAAGTAAAGGCCAGTAAATTTCAATCACATGTGGCCACCTGTGCCTTTCAGAATCCCCACTTAATTCTTCGCGAGTGTCCATTCAATGGCACTCATCGATTGACTGCTGAGGAATATGACAGACACTTAATTGAATGTCCGGACAATAGACAAGTTCTTCGGATGAATTCCTTTCTCTTAAAGGACGAGAAAAAGGAGGCCAAACCAGAGTTGGAAGACGAGGGCGAAGATTATCGTATGAGAGGCAGAGATGTATGGAGCGATCAATACACGGAAACCCCAAAAACAAAGGCTTACGATGTCCTGAATATTGAGGAGAAAGTGACCGCTGAGTGGCTCTTTGAAAAACGCTTCAACGGTCCAAAAGGAGTCGCTTTCATTGACTCAGTTTTTGTTCAAAAGATGTCTACCGAAGAGCGGAAGAAATATCAGTTAATGTGCGTAAAAAAGATTAAAGATATGAACGAAAATCCAAACGAAGAATCAAATCTTGATTTTAATGAAAATGAAACCGAAGAGCGCGTCCAGAGTCAGAGCACTGCCTCACAGCCATCACCAGCTCCTGAGCTGCGACCGCCGACCATACAGAACCCCTTCGCCAAAGGGGTCAACCGATTGGAACCCCAATCAGACGATCAAAATCATTCGTTAAGAGGAATGGGTATCGGAAGAGGACTGGGAAGGGCTTTCAGATTCAGAGAGAGTAGAGATTCTCAACCCATATATCGAAGAGGAAATCGTTAAACAAATTATTATTTGACGACAAATCGAAGACATTATATAATTGTAATCAAAATTTGTTTTAATATAATTTCTGTCAAATTATTACTCAATTATTGCATAAAATAATCCAAAAAACAGTGAATTTAATCAAAAATATTTTGTGTTCTCTTAAAATACATCACTTTTTGTCTTAAAATTCAAATAAATTCTTTTAAATGATTCTATGATTCTATGACTCTATTGAAACTCGTTTTTCAAAACAAAGATTCTTTAGGAGAATGTAATTACAGACAGAAAATAAGATACAAAACAAGAATCAGTTTAAACTCAGATCTCATAGCGATTCTCAGCCAACAAATGTATTTGAGGTCTGATCCATTTGGTCTCGATTTTGATGGAACGCAACAGACAGATAGCAGTGAGTCCTCCGATTCCTGTTATAGATATAGCGATAGAAAAGTAAAGATAATATTTTGAGTAATTATTGTATCCTAAGAACAGAATTATTGTGATTACGACACAAAAAATGGCGTAAATATCAATCAGGCATTCGTTTTGTCGAAAAGCGCCGATCATTCCAATTAAGGCCATGAAGACAGAGGTGAGAACAGTTGTTATGAGGACCGCTTTGCGAGTCGACAGCGATAACAGTAACTCATTGATTGGCATTTCTATGTTTTTCAATAGCTTTTGTCTGAGGAGTTCCTTTTCCTCTTCTTTGAAGACTTTCCACAAAGATTTGAACGCAAAGAATGCAATTCCAATCACAGCTATATTAATGATAATTAGTGTCCATTTGGTTAACTTAATCAAGACTTTCTTCTCAAAGCACTTATTTGTTAAATCAAAAATAATTAAATTTATTTTTTTCATAATTTAATTGATTTTAGTTTTCATTTGCAAATAATTCATAAATTGTTTACTGATTGACATTTAATGTCTTTCAATCTATTAAAGGCTTAAATGAATTGTTAGTTGATTTATGCCATAAAACGCATTTCCTTTGAAAACAATAATTATTTGAATAAATTGAAGGAATTATTTGAAATTCAATGAATTTTTGTTCTGAATGTCAGGCAATGACTTGAATTAAATCAATTGAAACTAATTTTTTTCATTGAATAAAGTTTTATAGAATTTTAGCATAAAATGTGTGAACAAAAGGTTAAGAATCGGAACAAATGAGAAGAAAATTAAATAAAAAATAGATTTAAAATATTCTTAATTAAAGAATCAAAGAATTAATTGAAAATCAGATCTGAATTTATTTAATACGAAAAATCTTCTATTAATTCATATCAAGTGATTCCAAATGAAGATCTTGTTGTGGATCAATACCAACGAGACAAAAGAGCAAAAGACTCAGAATAAAAATGAATGGAAACCAATGACTGATTGAACTTTTGTCTATTTTCTTGGGAGGTTTTGGCGGAACTGTTGTCTCGTTAACGATAGGAGTTGTGGTTTGTGTTACAAATGTTTCCACATATTGAGTCTGATTCGGAATAACAGTCGAAATGTTTTGTTCAAAAGTTGTCGCCGTTTCAACAGTTGTAGGATTTGTTAATAACGTTACCGGAGTTGTCGCTCCTATTGTTGATGTCGTCACTGACGAAGTAGAATCAGAAGAACGACTTGTCAACTGTTCTTCTGTTAAAACTGTTGTTCTATTTGTTTCGTTCGAAGGAAAGTCGGTTTCTGGCGGTGAAGTGCTTTCATTATTAAGGATTTTGGGAAAACCTGAACTGTCTGTCAGTGGAAAAGCTTTCGATGAACTGATTAGAAGAACGCAAAATAACCACAAGAATACCATAAAAGGCATTTCAATATTGAATCAATTAAAGTGATATAACTTTCAGTGATTTTAAAATTAAAATAATATTTGATATTAATTTAAGAGAAATCCATCCGACAATCGATGAGAGCGCGAATACAAATACTATTGAATTAATATTTAATAAAAATTAGGCCAAACCTTATGAAAATAGTGAAGAGATAGGGTTAGGTGAGGTCAGGTTGGGTCAGAACTTCAGTTTCTTTAGGATTCTGCACAAAATTATTGAATAAACAATTCTTGTTTATCTGATCCAATGATGAGCTCAAACACAAAATTAGCTTAAATTCTAAGTTTGACTCAAATTATAATAATTTTATTGTTTTTGAGATTAAATACAAAATTAATGTAAAATAAGAGTAAAACAAGAATTGGTCTCAAATTGAGTAAAACTAAGCCTTAATTAAGAGGAAAGTGATATCACGTGAACATAGAGTCGTGTAATTCTTTAATTGTTGTCTCTTTACGTTTGGTTTCCCTTTTGATTCTTTCGTATTCTTCATCATCGGTGGGAAACTCTGTTCGACACAAAGGACAGGAGTTATGCATTTGAAGCCACGGAGTAATGCATTGGACGTGAAATTTATGGCTACACTCGAGTTGAACCGTTTGGTCGACAACAAACTGTTTGAGACAAACACAACATTTCTCCGATTCTTTGAATTCATTGCATTTCTTCATATTTTCGATAAACTCTTTACTCGCGGGCGGTCTTCGCTCAGACCGACTGTTTAGTACAGACATTACCTCCGATTCAAAGCCCATGTCCTGAAGCATACGCGCCAAAGATATGTACAAATTAGATGAGTGTTCATCACTCGAGTGAGGAATACAATTGTGTTCATCAAAATATGAAGACATTCTTCGAGAGACAGATAAAACCAAATCTAATGTCAAAATTTTTTGATGAGTAATCAAAAATTATTAATGATTCACAACTACTGTAACCAATCCTAGACTTTATGTATGCCCTCAACAGAGAGTTCTCTCTTATTTGTGCAGAAGTTAAGTAAGATTTCATTCACTTCTCTTCTCTTTAAGTAAAAACGTTTTCTTTGAATAATTTCAATACAAATGAAATAAAAACAAGTTTATTGAACTTTTAAAATGTCAAAAAATAAGCATGATATGTTATTGATTACCCTGAATATTCCACACAACTGGTGATTATTAGATTAATTTTATATTAAGGATAATATTTGAGGATAACTATTATCTGATTAAATGTTTGTTTGATTTTAAGAATGAATTTCGTGTATTGTGTTGTCTGTTGTCTCCCTCTCTGATCAAAATTTATAACTAAAAACACGTCTTCAAGACATGAGTCAAATATTGTTTACATTTAATGAGTGATAAAAAAATATCAAACTTTTTGTTATGAAATGAAATGAGGAAAAAGTTGTGAATAAATTGCGATTCATTACTCAAATGCATTCAAATGTCTAAATTTTAATCAATATTTGCTAAGAATCATGTCTTTGAGGAATGTAATCGACAACGAGTGCGGGGCCGTCAACCCGATGGTCGGACTCTCCAGACATTACATTAGAGATAATGCATTCGCCGAACGAAAGCACTTGACGGACAACTCTATTGCCAGCCCTTCCAGTTATGGCGTCGGTTCTGACGTTCAGCAAATGGTTAATGAATTCATTTCTGAAAATCAAGTATCATCTGATGGCCAGCCTTTTCGAATGGATAGCCTTCTCCGAGAAGTGCAACGTTTGGATGACAACTCTGTAATCGATGACAATTTTGGCACTTTTTCCATGAAATCCAAGCAATGGTCTCAAGAGTTTTGTGGGGAAAGAGAGACTAACTCTTTTCAAATGGGTATCGGTCCTGATTCAGCCCCTATTTTAACACAAGAAGAAGCGGATGCAAAGTGGGCCGACGAGTACTTGGCTCAGACTGAGAGACAACTTATGCCAAATGAATTACAGTCTTCAGTGGCCAGCAATCAGTGGAGTGACACTGTTTTGTCAACTGATCCGCTCAGTATGGCTGAAGAGGCAAACAAATTAATGGAAAGCATTGATCCGGCGCTCAATGAAACAGAATTCGTGCGATTCATCAAAAAGATCGGTAATAATGAGATATCAGTTGATAACGAAGGCTTTGTTGTTAACAAGTCGTCAACTGCTGAAGACTGGTCCCAACAATTCAGTAAAACATCTGATAAATGGTCGGAAGAGTTCGTTCAACAGAAGAATAAGAATGAGACAGAAGAGTATGAATACGACGACGACACAGAGTTTTGGGCAAAACTGGCCAAAGACTGGAAGGAAATGGGTTTAGTCGATGAGAATTCTGATGTCGACAATCAATGGCTCTCAGAGTTCAATAACGACTCAATGAAAGACGAATATAAGTTCAATGAAGAGAACCCCCTTCGAGAACATCCCAACCCTTTCGAAGAAGGCCTTAAAAAACTAAAAGAAGGAGACATTCCTTCCGCTGTTTTACTGTTCGAAACGGCTGTTCAGAAGGATCCGACGGATGCAACCGCCTGGCAGTACTTGGGTACCACTCAGGCAGAGAACGAACACGACTCTGCGGCGATCGCAGCGCTCAATAAATGTCTGTCCATTGAACCGAACGATTTAAAAGCATTAATGGCTTTAGCGGTCAGTTATACCAACGAATCGATGCAAAGCCAGGCCTGTAATACACTCAAAGAGTGGATCAAAAGGAACCCCAAATATCAAAACCTCGTACCTCAAGAAACACAACCCGCACAACCTAAGGTCGATGCTTTTGGATTTGGACCACCGTTTGCCGTCTCCTCAATTATAACTTCGGGTCAACACAAAGAAGTGAAGGATATGTTCATAGAGGCGGCCCGACTCTCTCCAACTGAAGCCGATGCCGACGTTCAGTGCGGTTTAGGCGTTCTGTTCAACCTTTCGGGAGAATACGATAAGGCGGCCGATTGTTTTCAGGCAGCCCTTCAGGTACGGCCTAATGACAGTCTTCTTTGGAATCGATTGGGCGCTACTTTGGCAAATGGAAGCCAATCAGAACAGGCTATTAACGCATACCGCGAAGCACTGGCTATAAGTCCAGGATTTATTCGGTCGCGTTTTAATCTTGGGATCAGTTGCATCAATTTGGGCGCCTATAGAGAAGCGGCCGAACACTTCTTAACTGTCCTTAATTTTCAAGCTGCCGGTCGCGGACCAAAAGGGAGTCGACCCCTAACTTCAGCCAACGTTTGGTCGACACTACGAATGGTTATGACTTTTATGAACCGAACGGATCTCTTAGAGTTCGTCGATAACAGAGATTTAGTTAAACTGAGTAATGAATTTCAAATGAATGACCCGAACTCGTGACCACTGTCTGATCATAGCTTCTCTCAATTATGTCTTTACGCCGATTGGTATTCATATGTTTACGAGTTATGGTATTTCCCAATACTGTTATAATTTTAATTGTTTTGTGTATTTAATGTTTTACTTTAAATCCCTTTCCTTTTATTGCAAATCAAATACCAATAAAATTAAGCGATTTATCGATTATTTACACAAATTATTGTTTATTCTGTTCTTAAAATCAATCGACAATTAAGAGTTCATTAATAAAGAGATCACGTAATCATTGGCTAAAAACAATTCATTTCTTATTCAGTAATTGTCTTCCAATTCATAATTTAAGAGAAAATGATTTGTTTTATGGTTTTGTGAGATTCCGGTCACGTATTCAACAGAAAGAGTCGATACGAGACTTGAGTTCAAAATACTGTTTAATAACTCATTTATTTTAAAAGCTTTTTATTAATATTTTTATTTCATTTGTTTTTTTCGGTTTAATTAAAATCATTGCAAACCATAGAAACTGACGAATGATTTCTAAATTTAACGAAATCTCATTTCACGAACACTTTCGACAACAATATTCTGTGATTAGGATTTGTTGGTCAATATGTCGGCCCTCAAAATGAGAGCCCACTTAATAATTTTATTCTCAATTTTATTTACTATTCATTTCATTGAAAGTCAAAAACTGAAGAATTCAAAGCAAACTAAATCTTCTAAAAAGCAAAACGTATGCAATACTTATGAAATGCTTAAATCATTTAATATTTCTCTTCAATATTTTGTGTCTAATTATTTAGGAAATAATAAAAAAGGAAATTCCTTTAATTGAAAAATTTTATACAAAAACTTTGGGTCAAATCAAATTCGACAGAAAAAAGGGCAGAATTCCGGCCAAAGGAAGTATTCTCGAGTGCGTTCTCAAGTGTTCGGCCACTTTTGGCTGTCATTGTATTCGGTAATTGAATATTAACTTTGATTTCAAAATATTAAATACAATTTAATAATATTTTAGAGTTAATAAAGAGACGAATGAATGCAATACTTTTTTGTCTTCAAAAGACGATCCAAATTCTGAGCGAAACAAAACTATTTTGGATCAATACGTCTATTTCACTAATAATGGAAACAGAGAGCAAAGTCGAAGTTTGTCTCAAACACTCATTTAATTTAAAATTTAAATTTTATATTGAATTTGAATTTCAGTGAATTTAGCGATCGGTAAGAAAGTGACCCAAAGTTCGACTTATAATCAGTTTAAGGCTCAGAAGGCTCTCGACAGCAATCCAAAGACTGAGAGTCGGACGAGTGGTGGCAAAATCAAGATGAGGAGCTCTCTGCCATGGCTTCAAATCGACCTCAAAGAAGATCACGTCATCACCGGATTAATGCTTCTCACAAAAGACAGTCAGTTATTTAATTATAATTATTTATCAAATATTGATTCAAAATAATTAACTAATTTATAGTCGAATCAATTCATGACTTTGAGATTCGGGTCGGAAGCAGACAGATATCGAGAACAGATAAGAATTCTCATTTTATAGATAATCCGGTCTGTTTTGGATACGATGGCACTAACTTTCTCGAAAAGTTTAAACCAAAGACTGTTAGTTGTGAGGTATGACTAATTTGTATGCTTTCAATTTACTCAACAATATTTACAAATTGTCATCTATTTACTCATCTTTATGGCTGATATATGAAGCCATGTCCCCTAATGGGTAGGTATCTAACCATTCAGATTGTGAGGAACTGTACGGAGTGTTCTAACCCCGGTGACAATGCACTCAATTTGGCTGAAATTGAAGTTTACGGATATCTTCCTTAATTAGTGAATCAAAGTTCGCAATACTTTTATTGAGACTAAAGTAATAAAATGAACGAAAATATGAAATTTTAAAAACAATTAATCATATCTTAATTACAATAAAAAACTTGATTATCGTTTAATAAAAATTCTTTCAATTGTTTTATAGTTCTTTTGCTTTAATATTAAATTTCAATAATTAATGTAAATATGTTTTCTCTTGAATTTTGTTATTCATGGCCAGAGTCACAGATTATTTGATTATTTGATTCTAGAAATAAAGCAAATAAAGTTTGAACTTTTAATCAGAAGATGCAAAAAGAGAGTCGATTTGTTGTAACTCAATGTAATGATCGTCTTATAAGAGATGACAATAATAACAGAAGTGTTTTAAATATGAATACAAATGAAGTGAAAGACCTGTCGTCAAACGACAGGAAAAGACTTGATTTTGATTTAAATAGAAATACTTCTAGTTTTCCGCTCAAAGAATCAAAAGGTAATAAATCGACGAATGGACACGACTATGGCTATACAAACACTATGTTCACTTTGGACGAATCCGAGTCAGAATATTCAACCATCAACTTTGGTGATTCACATAATACAGAATGGTTTGTAATTTATTTTTATTAATTTTGAGATCAAATTCTTGTTTGTTTTGTTGATATAATCGTTAAATATATCAAAAATTAGGAATTTTTAAATTTTTATAACACTTTTTGTGGTTGAATGCACTCATCAATTATAGCGCTCCACAAATACCAGAGAAAACCTGGGATTCATTCACAACCCTTACTCCAGAAGAATATGACGATAGTTTAAGTACCGAATGGATCAATATGTTTATAATCTTCTTCAAAATACTGATATATTTATTCACATTCATTGCAAATCTCATTTGTGGGATGATTTCTATGTCTTCCCTATTATTGATGACATCAATGATCAGAGACAATAATAGAATAGTTTTGTGCCGAAGTCACTTCGAAGCCCTAATTCCTGGCAGAACTTATGTCGCAATTTATGATATAAGTAGTCCTGAAAGCATTGGATGGATTTGGTGTTTGTTTTTTGTGATGATTTCACCACAAATTATCTCATTGTTTCGATGCCTTAAATATTGTTGGTTTAAAAACTATGAAAAACCAAAACTAAAAACTTTTCTTTTCGTGAGTTTTATTGATTTCTTTATTATATTTTATTTAATTTAAAAATTTCCTGAATTAAGGTATTTATTTCGGAATCATTAAACACAATTGGTTTGGTTTTAATGGTAATAATGATATTACCAAACATAGATCCTGGTCAAGGGGTTAAGTTATCGCATTCTATTTCACTAATACCTGGGATTTTGGTTTTTATTTCTCGAATATTCAAAGATACCGAACAAAGAACGAAGACTGTCTTATTATTGGATATTATGTCAATTGTATTGCAGTTATTCTGTGCGATTGGTTGGTCCATCATCTTTTACATCGATCGCCAGAATTCTCTCAATCAGATCAGTCAGGTTTGGGTCATTCCTTTCGTATTGATATTCATTTCAATGGGTTATTGGGATAATTACTTGAATATTAAGAAGTGGAAGAAATTTAATAATTTAGTCAAATATTTGTCTCAAATTAAGAAAGATCTCAACAAAAGTCGTTATTTTACTTACGCTTTGATATCTGTTTGGAAAACATTTCTAATTTTTGTCACAATTTTAATATATTATGCGATAATTGATTTCACTGAAGACAAAGACGTAATAAACAAACTCTTTTATCATATCGATGACGCCTTCTCTGTCCATACGATTAACATAAGCAGAGCCGCAGAATCTTTCGACGATGAATTACCAGAAATAAGTTCAAAACCATCGACATATTTGTGGGTAATTCTAATACAGATATCGTCGACATTCCTCTGCTATTTGTTATCTAAGTTTGTCTGTAAAATACAAATCCAAGTCTTCAGTTTCACATTTCCCCTGACAATAGTCAGTCCTATGACTATAGTTCTTCTAAATATATTGTGTAGACTCAGACAGATATATACCTGTGAATTGACTGAAATACTTGGAGTCGATTACATCTTTTGGTTCTCACAAATTGAAATCAATGATAACTTAGAGACAACTGATTATATCGAAGCACTTGTTTGGGTTTTAAGTCTTGTCTCTCAGATTTGGATAACTTTTCATATATGGGAACCAAAATCAGAGCGTTTGGCAAAAACGGAAAAACTTTTCACAAAACCAGAGTTTAATTGTGTTTTCATCGATCAGTCGCTGATTTTGAACCGAAAAATACTTTTTGAAAAAACAAAGACAAGAAAATTAAGTAAAGAACAGCTCCACGAGAGAGAAAAAGAAATGACCAGGATTTACATGTGCGCCACAATGTGGCACGAGAACAAGGAAGAGATGACACAAATGCTCAAATCGGTGTTTAGGATGGATATAGACCAGAGCGCCAGACGACAGGCAAAACAATACCTGAATATTATTTCCGATGATTACTATGAATGCGAAAGTATTGCCATAAAATTCAATTCAATCGATAAAACTATTAATAATTTAATCTCTAATTCAAAGCTCACATACTTTTCGACGACGCCTTTGAGACGAATAAGACTTCTGAGCGAATCGTCAACTCTTTTGTTAAACAATTTATTGAGGAAATAGATTTTGCCGCAAATTCGGTACATGAATGTCAAATACGGCTGACCCCACCAACAGTCACTTCAACGCCATATGGAGGACAGTTAGTTTGGAGATTACCTGGACAGAATAAACTTTATGTCCACTTAAAGGATAAAGATCTAATCAGGCATAAGAAGCGATGGAGTCAGGTATGGCTGAAATTCAAGAAGTATTGAACTAATCTTATTGTCATTTAAGGTGATGTATATGTATTATCTGTTGGGATATCGGCTTAAAGACGAGGATATGGAAACGCGCAATAAAATAGCGGAAAATACTTACATATTAGCTCTCGATGGAGACATCAATTTCCAATCAAAGGCTGTCAGGCTTTTGGTTGATCTAATGAAGAAACACAAGTATTTGGGCGCTGCCTGTGGACGCATTCACCCAATAGGAGGCGGTCCAATGGTTTGGTATCAGGTAAGTTAAAAGTATGAAACTCTTGATACTTATATTCTTCCTAATTGTTTGTCTAGAAATTTGAGTACGCGATCGGACATTGGCTTCAAAAGGCAACCGAACACGTAATCGGTTGTGTGCTGTGCAGTCCCGGATGTTTCTCACTATTTCGGGCTAAAGCTTTGATGTCTGAAAATGTTATGAATAAATACACATCAAAAGCATCGGAAGCGATTCAATACGTTCAATATGATCAGGGAGAGGATCGTTGGTTGTGTACACTATTATTACAACAGGTTTGAGACAAAACTTTATAATCAAAATAATTAAAATAATTAAATTTGAAATTCAATAAAAGGGATGGCGTATAGAATATTGTGCTGCCTCTGATTCTTACACTCACGCACCCGAAGGATTCGGAGAATTTTTTAATCAGAGGCGTCGGTGGACCCCTTCAACTCTCTTCAACATTTGGGATCTCTTATCAGAATATCGACGAACGGTTCAAATCAATGACAACATATCCACGCTTTACATCTTATATCAGTTCGGACTAATGGTGGGCACTGTTTTGAGTCCGGGCTGTATATTCTTGATGATTGTGGGCGCTATGAATACTTGTTTCAATTTGAACAGTGAGATCTGTCTAGTGATCAGTGGACTGCCTATTCTTGTCTTTATTGGGGTCTGTTTTTACACTAAAGACAGCACTCAAATCAAATTTGCAATCATTTTAAGTATAATTTATGCGTTACTGATGTTAGCCGTCATCGTTAGCACTGTTATAGAGATGGTCCAAGATGGGTTATGGCAGCCAACAGCACTTTTCTTTGTAAGCCTGTGTCTATCTTTTCTTGTGGCAGCGCTCATACATCCGACAGAATTCTTGTGTTTTCTGCCAATTTTTCTCTATATGTTATGTATTCCCAGTATGTACTTATTGCTCACCATTTATTCCGTCATAAATCTAAATGTTGTCTCCTGGGGTACTCGTGAGGGACATACACCACACAATCAGGACAAGGATCAGCAAAAAATTAAGAATAACAAAAGCGATTTCCTTAAATACTTTAATATCAAGAACTTATTCAAAAGTAAAGAGCATTCGAGACTTATTAGTTGTATCTGTTGTTCTCAATCTACTCCCGAAGACGATAAAGAAGTTCTAAAAGAAATCAATGAATTGAAGAATGATTTTCACGAATTTAAAGACTTTTTGAAAACTGAAAAAAGTTTTCATTTAAACGAAACACTGAATCCATTGTATAGATTGAATTCAAGACAATTTTCAGACAATGAAGACAGTGATAGAGATCTTAGTAGACAACAATCTGTGAGAGCAAAGAATGATTTGGAAGACATCCCTATTATTCCAGTGAATCAAAACGACAGACCCTTTTGGACTAAAGACAAGTGCTTTCAAAAATTCATTGAAAAGGAGTTAGATTCAGATGAATCTGATTTTTGGCGACAATTCATTGATAAATATTTATTACCACTCGATAGCGATCCCGAACACGAAGAGAAAGTCAAGTTTGATCTGAAAGAACTTCGCGACAAAATTGCGTCCGCTTTTGGACTCTTAAACTCTTTATTCATTTTATTAGTTTTATTACTTCAGATGCATAAAGATATCTTTAATTTCGAGGTCCCCTACAGAGGAAGTATGTCTTCTTTATTACAAATTCTCTGATTTCACTCAAAAATAATTAATTTTTTGTATTGAATTTAGTGTTAATTAAATTCGATGTAATCGGTATTTCTTTAATCATATTCTTTGGTATAATATTATTGATACAATTGTTGGGAATGTTATGGCATCGATTCAACACGTTTTCCCTGTTATTGTCAGTAACTGAGATCAATCTATTCGGAGGACAGACCAAAGTGGAGAACACTCAACAGGTAGTTAAGGAGAATGCGGTCAATATTGTCAAACAATTGCAGAAAATCAATAGCAATGAAGTAACGAATAAAAAGAAAACTCTTCGCCGTAAAAGACCTGAATTACAACCAATTAATTCGGTTCCCCTCAGAGCCGAAGTGACTGATTTGGATGAAGTCTTTCTTAAAAGGGTTCGGAGTATGAAAAATAATTTTGACGGTAAGTTTGAACTCAATTTAAAATTATATTAAATTATTTATTTGTAAAACAGATGATGTATTACTTCCTGAGACTACTCTCTCCAGAAATGGGAGAAATATTTCTTTTAAGTCGCGGGAAGTTCGGCGAGAAATCTATCAAAAGGTTCAAAGAACTATCAGAAGAAGGCAGGTCCTTTCAAATCAATTTTAATATGTAAATAAAAGTGAATAATAAAACCTTTTATCAATTGGTGTATCTTTTTAAATATAATTGTTATTTAATTGCAATTAAATCATTTTTAAAATATTGGAATTCAGTTCTATATAAGAATATAAGATACCTGATATATAAGAATATTATTGCATAAATTGTTGCAAAATATAAATCAATATACAAATTGAATTTTGTTCGAATTACACCCAATACTCCCAATTATAATGTTCCTTGATATGTTCTTTAGCCGATCCTTAATTCATCAAAAGTGAAAAATAATGTAACCGCAATAATACCATAATGATCTATTTAATTTATTTCAATTGAATTAATTGAATTTGTGATCCAAGAATTATACAACAAATCATTTTGTTTATAATTAGGGTGGTACATTAGGAAATACATATAGTATTGTGTTCATTAAAAATTTTATATCAATAAAAAATATTTAGAAAATGAAAAAAATATCGAAAATTATATTAAATTCAAATAAAAAGAGAGGTATATAAACGTTTAAATGAGCTATAAGTTGATAAATCAGATTTAATAGCATTTGTAAGGTTAATTTTAAATGGAATTAAATTTGAAGGATCTTCTGAGTGAGTATGGTGATGTTTTGAATTACATTAAGTCACATCACTTCGGCTTTTGGCACAAATATGTCGAAGGAGTGAATATGACTACTATTCATTGCAAGAGTATTAAACATCCGATATTACCAAAATATAACAACACTTTCACTTTACTGACTGATTACGACCAGGTCTCTCTCTCTCTCTCTCTCTCTCTCTCTCT
>JAQIXD010001428.1:0-15064 GCA_034699985.1 Minunthozetes semirufus
TCAGACAAAATAAAGAATTGCCTCTTAATCAACAGAATATTCTTGAATTCGCCTAATTTTTTTCAAATAAGTTTTCCCAGATCATATTCTATAATTTATATTAAAAATCACAATAATTCAGTAGTCAACCAAGGAAATATTCAGGAATATTCAATCGTGCAATTGTAAAGTCGTCGACTGTATAAATTGCAAAACACAGTTATCTAATGAGGTATAACCAAGACATAAATCAATTTTTAAAAGGATTCAGAATAAAACAGAAATATATTCCACAAGAATAGTTATAAAATTTAAGTTTCATCAACTATTTTGTCAAATAATTTTCCACAACTCCTAAAGACTGACAAAAGTCTGGGTTGAGCCCAAAAGTTCATTATTTTGATTATGTTGTGTTTAACGAAATAAATTCTAGTTTAAGGATATCAACATTTATAGGAGTGTTTACTGAAAAATTGTTTTCTAACGAGAAATTATGAGTTCCATAATAACAGGCTTTGCCAGGGCTTTCATGTTTAGGGGGATTTATGAATATTTTTAGAAACTTCAATATCCAATACTGAGTAATAATAAAACAATATGTGGGTGATTTGGTGCTTAAATTTTCGTCCTTTTCTTCTTCTAAAATCTTTCTTTGGATTTTTCAAAATTTCTGTTCCATCAAGAATCCTGGTTAATACACAATTAAAGAATTCAATGATATTTAATTATATTAATGCTTTGTTTTTACTAAAAGCATCTACATATCTTAACCTAAGATATTCTCGAATATAATACTTTAGTACTTTATTTGATTAAATTGTTCCGAATATTGTTTTAATAATTTTTATTCAAAATTAATGGAATTTAAAGAAATATTGAATAAAATGCAATAAACAAATAATTCATTAGTCATTGAGGAAAATTTAAATTAATCTTGTCAATTAAATAGTTTTACATTTTATCAAAAAATGATTGATCTGTATATACTGTATATTTAGTTATATACTTTTCATCATTATTCACAAAGTCTTAATTGAAATATTCTGGTGAAAAAGGAGAGAATTTTTCATTCAAAACCCAGTTTTATGTCGAACTTTACATTAAAAGTGTTTTAATTGAAAGTGAAATTTAAGTGAAATTCTGTGATTAACTGAGCAGTGATTAACTCATTTAAATTCTGTTATAATGAGTCTTAGAAGACATAACTCTGTTTCTTAGAGATTATTTCTTCACAATTACAGGCAATCGAAACATCTCTTTTCAGACTTTAATTAATTCATTTATGCAATCGTTAAGGCAATAACCGAAGGCAGCCCTTAATCCTGTCCGCAATTTTTCTTGAATTTAAGTAAATGACTTCGAATTAAGGCTTATTGTCTTTATGACGGAAGAACAAAGAGATGCTCTTTTTGTGTATTTCGTGTCTATATTATGTCTACAATACTATAAATGTATTAATATTTTTTGGTTCAAAAAACTGTTTAATAGTGAATAAGTTTTAATCAAAATAAATATATAAAACGTCAGTTCAGGTAATTTATTGTCTAATATATGTATTCTGTGATCAATAAAATCGAGCAAAACTAATGGTAAAAGTAAAAGCAATGATAGCCTAAAATACATTTGAATAATGTTTGAATTGGACTCTATTTTTAAAAGTTATTGTCGTTTGGTTTCCTGTTTGTGAATGAGTTGATAGCTATTGTCTGCTTAGTTACCAATAGATGTATTGCTTTCACAAATGATCGATAGTATAACATCGCTATGACTAGTGATGAGCCCCACTTGAGCTCAATCTTTTACTGGGATTTATTCAAACGACTAAACGATTCAATTTATATAATCAGATTTGTTGAATGTATGTGAGATCGTCCACAACCAACAATCATCCAAATAAATCCAAAATCCAATGAATAATGGCATTTCACTCAATCAAATATTGATGATGTGCTGAGTCTACCGTACACTCACTGCAACTGATTCTAAGCCAAAGCAATCGGAATCCAATTTCTGACATTTCTTTGGATGCATTCATATAAATTGCTTTTCGACTTTAATTATGTCTAAGTTATGGTATTTTCACTAATTTATGACAATTATATTCATATTATCCCTCAAACAAGATATCGTTTTATGTACTAATTCAACAAACCATCAAAAAACACCCAATTTTTTACCAAACGATTAACAATAAGAGAAACAAACCCTTGATTTCGAGGAGAAAGGTATTCCCTCATGTATTGAATCAAAGAAAGTAATGATTCGATCACTTTTTCTCTTGAATGACGCAAAATTGTTTTGATTAGTTGAATGGAGTGATAAAATTATCTAAAATATTTAGAATCAAAAATGTAAATATTGTCATTCATTTATAACTACTGAATATATTTTAAATACTTTGGGCGTTACTTAAGTCTTAATTAAAAATTAGTTTTTCATAAATTATTCATTTGTAGAGAATATTCTCTATATTTGAAACTTGTATTGAGATCTGAACTCAAATTGAGAACTATTTTGTGCAGCAGTTACTGTAGAGATAAAAAAAATAATAGTTAGCCCACAATCTATTGTCACTTAATTATTGATCGATTCCCGTATTGAGAGTCAAAAGAAGGCATTCAATAAAATATTCATAAATGAAATGAAAATCTAATTCCGCTTTTAGTCTTAGAGTCGACGGCATTAGTTTGTGAACAATAACTGTGTCTTTACTATAGAGTTGTTGATTAGTTGTCGAACTAAACATCGTTTTTTGTCCATCGAGTCCACCACTGACTGTGACTAATATAATGAACAAAAACAGCTTTTTATTGATTTATCGGATTATTTGGACTCTCTTTGAATTACTCACAATTTTCTTAAACTTTTGCTGTAATTGATGTACTATTACCTCACTATTACTTCACTATTACTTCACTATTAAATCAATTACTTCAATGTTATTCACTTACATTCAAATTGCAAATCAAAATGTTCTGATTAAGTGTTTGCGTAATTCTCTTCACAAGAATGGTTAACATTTATTTAATATTCTTTGAAATGAAAAGCAATTAATACTGAAATGTAGTTAAATGCTCGAAAAAGTCTTAATCCTAACGGACTCTCAATTAATTGTCCGTTTTTTAATTCACTGATCAGACGTCACTTACCATTAATAGACTTCAGCAATAGATTAGAAGATCTCTAATAGTTTTTAGATAATTGAAATGCTGTTCACATTCAGACAAAAGTCACAAAACAAATAACTTTCGAATTTATTTGTAATTTTTTTTTTGTGAAAAGTGAATGATTTCTCAATTTTTAAAGTAGAGCTCAAAAATAAAATAAAATAATATAAATTTATTATGATGATAAAATATCTGACAGCTCATTTTATATCTATATCCTTTAATAAACTGAAATAGATTAATAATTTCATTTGCGAGAAAAACTTGATTTGAAATATTATTAAATGTAATGAAATATTGATTTCAAAAATAACACAAATATTATTGAATTAATAGAAGTGTTCATGTACACCATGTACAATCTAATGTATTATATCTAATAAAAATAATTATTTCAATAATTGATCGCTTATTTAAATAAGGTTTGAATTTTAAGCCCTAAAGCTATGAATAATAATAGTTTCCAATAAAAGTTTTCTTTTTCATTCAATTCTAAGATTCTTATGATTTAGGTTTGAGTTTAATATTTTCCTGTCTTTCAAATATTATTAATAATAATATCTGATTTCAATTCAATCGATTATATTTATATAATTTTATAGTGAATTCGATCTTCATTTTTATAGTATTTTTTCCAATGAATTTTAAATATATTTCTGGTAAAGTAAAGTGAAAATGCCTTGCTCAATTTTAAAACGTATGAATCTCAATATGAAATTTAAATTAAAAACCATTGAAATGATCAAGATAAGGAAATCAATATGACTCATATGACAAACTCCGATCATTTGATTTAAATGGTTGTCAGTCTCACATGAGTTGATAGATATCTAGAAAAACCGATTCTTTGCCCTCATCTGAGATATAGACAAGTATTTGGTCATTAGAAGCAACAGAGTTTTGTGTTTATAACTATCTGTATTTATAAGGAACGGCTATTATAGTGAATCATTTGATACATTCATTAAGAATTATTCGATTGATTTGTTACTCGAAGCGATTCATCTCATTAGACAATCGTTAGCTTTATTTCAACGTTTATTCCTTTTATAAACAAAACTAATAATATAAATGTTTATTCTTAAGACTTCATCTCAAATCATTTAATCTTATTTTTAATACCATTAATAAGACTTATTCTTAAGACAAATACATTTAGAAATTAACTAAAATTGAGAACATTTTATATCAATTCTACTATCGTTTGGTAAAAATTTATTATAATTAGGTTTTAGTTAAGACAAACTTTATAAATCTATTCAATTAATGAGTATTTATATTTCAAAACCATAAAATTAAATCAAAATATATAAGAATAATATAAAGCTTTCTTACCCCGCTTTAAATTTTCTATGTAAAGACATGGTTAGCTTGAATTAAGACAATAGAAAGACAATCGAAACTTGCAATCAAACAACAGATCAATGTTTAACTCATAACGATTTAAGTTAATTATTTTGAACTCTCATTAAACTAATTCTCACTAAACGGAAATCAATTTAAAATCAAACAAAATTAAACAATTTTTGAAGACTTTTGATGACATTTTAAGTATTTAAACGAATAGAAGAATATTTTGAACGAAATAATTGATATTTAATATGTTTTTTGATAATGTTTTGAAAGAAAATAACTTTTGATATCATAATAGCTGAGAGTTTGGAGAGATTTAAACATTAAAACTAAATGCAGAAAATCTCATATGAAATACATGTAATAGACATCAGACTGATCTGTGCTTTAAACCAGAGCACAACAGAGCACAGAATAGAGTATTAGTGAACCGATTCTTTTACCTAAGAATTGCAGAATTGAATTGAATTCCTGCGCACAAAAGTTACTATAATTATTCAATGATTTTGTTTGTGTCCAACAAAACAGAAAGACTCAAACAAAAAGATTTAATCGATAGAAACCATTGTATATAAGAGTTTGACTCTTTTTAATCAATAAATTGGACACAAGTTATGGAAAATAATAATTATTATTAATTCTATAAAATATGTTTAACGCACTTTCACGTCATCGATGATGTATTACTATTACAGAACCTTTGAGTGAATGTATGGCTTAGTTTGTGATCACATAATACTTATAATAATAATAATAATAATAACAATAATAGAGAATTATTTTCGAGTGATTCCTTCGATTCTCTTCTCCGCCAATAATTGTATTAAATTAACGAACTGTAAGTAATGTAAACACAAAATATAGTCAACTATCGATTTATTGATAAAATTCTTAATCAGTTGGCATTTAAAGCCTTTTTAAATATAATTTTAAGGCGCATTAAAGTTACTTTATCATAAAAATAAAATATTTTCCAATAATTTTTCCTTAACACACACTTGTTAGCTCTTTGGAATCTTGATAAATCCAAGATATGGCTATAAAAATTATTTTCTGAAATTGCGCGAAAGAGTGGAGATATGCTTTCAGAAAAAGAAGCTCTAATAAAAAGAGCCCAGACTACTGTAGTCGGATACTGTATATCACTCTATTCAGATTCCATAATCTGTGAATTTTAGGGTTAAATTAGATAAACGTAAATATAGTAAAATAGAAACACTGTTTAAGTCTTTTAAGACCAACAAAATATATCAACAATTGATTGAAACAAAGAATTTCACTTTAATATCAAATGTGAGAGAATATAATGAAAAGAACCAAAACATTTACTACCACTACGATTGCCACTACCATTACCACTACCACTTGCATGAGAATCTTTTATTTTTGTCAATTCCGAGTAATACTTTTGAATCACAAGTTGTGATACTAACTAAAGTTATCAAGTATTAGTTCAATGAACATTCAATTGAAACTAAGGTGAGTGTACTGAGTTGTTCATTGCATTCATATTAGATATGATAGTACATTCATATTGGTAAATCAATAATTTGCAATATATATATATATATATATATATAAAGGTACATATATTATATATTCCATGTAATACATGTATCTTTATATTTATCAAAAGAAATTGTATTATTATTTATTATGTATTATAATAAGAGTACATCTCATTAATAATAAGACTTCTCATTCGAAATATAAAATAAAAAGAATAGTGAAGTGTACTGTCAAATGGTAAGGTAATCTTGTGGAGTATTTCCACATTAAAGTAGAAAACACAGTTTGCACACAAAACAAAAGAAAGTTTGTTTAAAATAAATAATCACTGACTTTAAAGTAAAATCTATTACTCAGAGCTATCTAACAAGTCATGAAGTGATCGAAATTGAAAGACAATCAGATAATGAGAAAATGAGACATTTTTTCACACAATTTATCGTATTTCAATACAAAGTGGAAAAAGGGACCCTTCTTTCCTTTTGAGACCTTTCGGTTAGAATAACTAAAATCAGGAAAAATTAATATAAATTGAATTTATTGAGTGAGTGAGGGACAGACGGGGGACAGATAAGGGACAGATAAGGGACAGATGGGGGACAGATGAGGGACAGATGCCATCACATATGTCGAAAATTTTTGTTTTAATCGTAAACTACAGTAGTTTGTAACTGTAAATGTAGTTTTAAAAGAAAACTAGAAACCGACGATAACCCCCCCCCCCCTTAATTAGTATATTAAAATTAAGGGTTCTTTTTATAGAATTGCTAAATCAAATTCTATTAAAATCAATATATATAGTATAAGCTATACAAGCTATAGATTATTATACAATAAATTACAATTACAATAAAATACATATAAATTATACAAGCTTAGCATTGCCTTCTCTTGCTGCCTCTTCATAAAAATAGCATTATTCTTTTTAGCGAGGGAGGGTATTTGTCAAAGAAGGAAGTATGTTTCAGATTATATACTCCGAAACTTGATTATTGTTTTATTTGAAAAATGTTTGAAATTGGAACTAATATGAAGTGAATTATCGGTCAAATGGAACGGAATATAAGAACAAATATAATTAAGAAATAAATTCGAAGCCTAAGAAAAATTAGATGATTTGCCGGAAGACATAAAATAACGAGAAAAGTCTTGAATAAAGCAAATGTTTTATCTGAAAAAAGTCTAGTATTGAAGTGATAGCACTTTAGATGCATTTGAAGCGCGTCTATAAATAATATAAATAATAACTTCACTTCACTTCAAGTTTATCTCAACATTACTTCTGATGTTCAGAACAATTCTTTCAACAAATAAGACAAATATCAAACTTAACGAAGAAAATCTAAAATATAGTGTCATGTTCAAATGTTCAAAAGTTCACATGTTTAAATTCTTTTATATCTTCCTCACTCAAACTTTTGACAAATAGCAGACAATTTTGGGAACTGACGAAAGTTCAACCATTATATAACGTTTCACCAAAAAGTGAATATCATTTATAAATGAATACAATTTTTGTGAATTTCTTGAGTAAAAGGAATTGATTTCGAATTAAATTCAAATTTAAACCAAACGATCAAAAATTGTTTCTTACGAATCATTTACTCGAAAATAAGATTTTCTCTGTAGTGTCCCCTCTCGTGGACACGACTGAGTCTAAATTAGCCCTTGAGTTTGCTATTGAATTGAAGTGCATCAATGGATCAATGGATAGTTTCGGTCATACATTAACCGATAAGAACCAATTTGAAGACCCTTTCGATTGGCGTTAGGTTTCAGTCTTGTCTAATGGGAGTATAACCAGAATATTGGATATTATTTTGAAAAAAAGAAATGTTGACCACTCTTCCACTCTTCCACTCTCCCACTCTCAAAATAAATTCAAAATAAATCGAAAAGCCTGCTCTTCCAAATTTTGAAGATGTCAAGTATGTGCCAACAACTTTAAGGGAGAATTTTATGCTTTTCATAAAGAGCCCTGAGTTGAGTGGAGAACCTTGGATATTATAGATTAGCCCAATCTCAGTATTTGATTGAATGAGATGAGACTTCTTTGGTTGATTTGTAACAATATATTCATCGATTCATTTATTCTTGAGTTCATTCAAACTTAATTCGAGAGTCATTAGATCGAGAGCTGAAATCAGCAAAAGATATGTTTCCCTAATTTGTGTCTTCGATCATACAATGGACTGACGACTAATCAAATATTTTCAATTCAATTCCCAATACATTAATGACATGTAATACATGATATAGACGACAAAATTATGGATTACCTCTTACTCTATTGGAACAGATTTAGTGATATTTGATACTTTTCATCAATAATTTTTGATCCAAGATGTTAAGCAATGCCAATATTGGTCAGGGGCTGCAAATTGTATGTTTTCAAATACATCTTTTATTTAAACTAAAGACAAATTATTTGATCTTATTGTGATGATCTTCTATTTCATTTATTGCATATATGTTTATTGAGTATAAATATTGTTTAATCTTTGTTTTAATTTTTGAAATTCAATTCATAAGTTTAATTTTAAAACTGATTTTTCAGATATGAGATGAGAAAAAAAATTAAATTTAAAATCTGAGACAATATTTAGTGAAATATTTGGAAACATTTAAAAAATAGAATCTAAAGATTGTTTTCGGTTTATATTAGTATTTTCGACATAAACTTTCTGTTGAAATAATAATCAAAACATTATTTATATTCAAATAAATCAGAGATTCGTTCAGAAGAACCGAATTTTTGAAGTGAATGTAAACGCGATTTTATATAACAATTATTCTGTTTTAAGAAATTTCGAGAAATTCAATGAATGTATAAATAAATAAACATTTGATTAAAATTTTGTGTTATTGAAAGTGTCGACACTTCCCAAAAGGGACATACATATGAATTATTAAAATATTCAATTCAATGAATGTTTATGTATTTCCGCATATTTTTATTATTATTCGTGTATTAAAGAATATAATCGTTTATCAGTCCTAATGCCAGATCCTATTCACACATTTCCTCCAAAGACAACTCACCAATATTTTCTTATATAAAGGACAATCCATCATGCTAACATTTATTACATTCCTTATATACAAATGATCAACTTGATTATATACATTGACCATTTAGTCGAGACTTGGCCATGGGAGGGGAGACCAAACACACCTCAATAGCTGGAATAATATATAGTCTCATTAATGATGTTTTTAATTAATTGAGTAATTATTCAATTTGAGTGAAAAATCTTTTCTCTTTTGGTAAAGTATTTGATTAGACCTGTAAGCCATAACTATAACAATATCGAAAGTATGGAGTAATACATAAATTAAAACATTTCTACTAATTATTATTACCTAATATGTGATTTATTTTAATTTCGAAATTGATTATCAATGATTATCACTCACTATAGGTTTTGACCGATAACTATGCCTCTCCCTTGGATATCAATGTCTAAAAATTTGCTTATTTTATATTAAGTAATTAACAATATTTTTCTCTTATAAAGAAATATTTAATATAATATCGAAAGAAATAATTTCCTAATAAATGAAATATAAAGAGATATCGAAATCATTTGATATATTTATGCTTTCAATCAATAAGTTTATGGTTTGTGCTCTGATTCTACTCTCAAACAATGAGTTGTTTTCCTTACTTTCGAACAATACGTAAGTTTATGTTAAGATTACACGAAGATTACACATTTAACCAGAGATGAGCAAAGGGTCTACAATAATAATCCTATAAACCAAATGTGTCAAAACTATTAAAATTTTGACATTTTATTATATCACAATAAAATAAATAGGGGATAAAAGGGTATCTAATTTGAGGTATCTCTTATAATCCAAAAATATATTTTAACAATATCTTAATAAAGAATTAATGATGTCAAACTCATCAATTTATGATAAAATGTATTCTCATTATTTTGGTCATCTAATAAAAATAAATAAACTTGATAACTTGATTCCATTCCAAAAACTATTATTGAATAAATATTTGGTGTCATATCTTCAATACCTTCCTTTAAAATATAGTTTCAGGTTTAAAGTTCTGCACTTTTTTCATAATTCTCAGTTGAAAGCAAAAGCCATTACATTCTTGATATACATTTGAATTGATTTTCGATTTCCATTTATATAATATCCTAATGTTTATGACTCTGTGAACACATATTTCTAAAAATGAGTATTATTTTCACTATTTTTATAGTTTACAACACTTTTAAACCAATAAATGAAAATTAATAGATGTTTTTCTAGTGTTGTCAACTTAAATCAATTAATTAAAATTGAAATATGCAAAATGCAAGCTCTAATTCTTTTAATTTAGTTTATTTAGACGAAAATTTTATCACAAAAGGTTAGAGATTATATTTGAGATAAAGGATGAAATAGAATCTATACACATCTCTCATAAAACAAGTTTAGCAATTAATTATTTCAGGAAGTGGCCAATGAAGAAATAGGCAAAAGGTAATAGATTTTCGATCTTGAAAATTGTGAAGTGACGAAGCATTATTAAATTAAGAGATATCATACAAATTTAGAGCAAGATCATTTATTATGTCATATAATATGTTAAATCATTAATTTGAATATTTAGTTAAAAATATTATCAAATGGAAAGCCATAGATTGACTCTACAAATGAGGTTTAAGACAAATAAACAAACTGTCATTCATTTCATTTATCCCTTAATTAAAAATCTATTTCAAAATTTTTTGAATCTCTAAGACTCTTATAGGTTAGGATTCTGTGAAAAAACCCTGAATTCATTCAAACTAACCTAGAATACTAAATTTTGTATATCATTTATCTATTATATATCCATTTACATCATTGATATTGAGATATACGAGGAGAGAATCATTTTAATGGACTGAATAGAACAAAATCTTTCGAAGTCTCTTGTTAAAAAAAATAAGTAGAATATTTTATTTTAATCCAACATAAACTACAAGAATATTTTTGTAGAATATGTTGAATAAAACTATTTTTTTAAAGGAAATATAACCAATACATTAAAGATGATTCAATCAATAATTACTGAATAATTTAGAAAATAATGAAAAATTTAAAATTACCCGACAAGATTTGATTGCGAAGCGCTGTGAGTACTGGTTATTCGGTGATGACTGACCGGTTCCAGAGGGAACTGAACACTTTTTAATTTAGATGTTCTTCGAAAATCAAGTTTCTTGGATAACATGATAAACAATGACCAGAATTTGAAATTAAAGTTTCGATTCGAGGAAAATCCATTACTAAATTTATATTCAAAAAGAATAAGAAATTTCTTTAAATTAACTGATTTTTAGTAATTATACGGAAAGAAACGGAAAGTAAAATAAAATATGTATTTGTTGTGCTGAGCTGTCATCTCAGGTAAGATGAGGAGAAGCGAAGAGCAGCAGAGAAGACAACACAACTCCAACAGACTATGAACAGGAGCTTTACTTTAAGTCGATATCCCTATAGGTTTGGTTTATTTCTAACTAATGCTGAACACAAGAAATCAATAGTTAAATAAAGACGAGTAATAAAAAGTTGGCTCAAAAGGTGTAACTTTACTGAGCAGTAGAGCTCAGAATTCACTGATTTTCTCTAAATATTCAAATAGAGATACGTTTTAAGACTTACACACTTCTACTGATGACTTGCAAATGAATTTTGCAATTTTATTGAATTTTTCGCCGCATTTCCCTCTAAATGATGGCTCAGACAACGACTGCTTCTCTTTCATCATTCGTTTGCATCAAATAGAGTCCACAAAATGGAATATTTATTAAAAATCTTCAAATTATTAAAAAATTTCAAAAAGATCTAAAGACACGTCCACACAGTCAACACAATCCACACAATATTATATTTATTATTATATTAATTAATTCAATTTAAATTTGTTCAATTCTAATGTTAATTCTGGAAAAGATATGATGAATATCCAATTTATCAAACATAGAAACAAGTTAAAACAAAATTAAAAACATCGAAATCAAATTAAAATCAAAATGTGTAAACAATTTGAATGAAGCAACTTTTTTAAACACTATATACGAAAACAAAACAAAAATTAAAATTTTAAATTTGAGCAAATAATATATAAATGCTGATCAATTCAAATCAAATTTACCGAATTTGAGAACTTTTCTTATTGAGTGACCTAATAATCAAACTTTTTTTCCAATTACTGGAACTGTTTGTATAACTTGAGGTAACACTACTTTGACATTAATTAAGGTCTGCAACTAAATGATAATGAAGTCGATTCACAATAAGTCAATTTATTTGTTGGAAGCACTTCCAGTGCGACCATCATTGCAACTGTTGTTCGGCACAAATCAAAATAACTCAATGTTTGAAGACATTGAAGAATTGAAGAGAAATAAAGTTTTCTAAGAAATGTGATCTTATTTTTTAAGAATAAACACAGGATTCCTAACATCCAAAAGAAATTCTTGTTATCAATCGGCCAAACCTTCAAATACTACTCTAAGGTTTACCAAAATAACTGAATATCACAAGAGTTTTGAAAGAGACTGACAGAAGAGAAACAGACACAGGACCGGGAGGGGAGAGAGAGAGAGAGAGAGAGAGAGAGAGAGAGAGAGAGAGAGAGAGAACGCTAACGAGAATATTGTGTATGTCATGTGCGAGTCTATGCAAGACAATGTGCATTGAGTTCAACCCAACGCATAGTAAAGTCGGATTTCATAGAATATGTGCCAGAATTTAACGGAATATTTTCAGCGATCACTACTCTGGACACGAATCCAATCTTATTCTTAGAGCACAAACAGATTGTTTTATTGAATCACAACTCAAATATTGCTATAACTCAGGGCATGAAATGTTTGAATAAATTTTTTGCTTCCTTTTTTACGACGATAGCGATGTTTTGGAGTATATAATCTTCCGCTTAGAATCTACTAAAGCCCCCTCCTCGCGCTCCCACCTTTACGTCACACATTTTAATGCGTTTCCTTTGGAAAATAGGCTATTCCTATGGAGAGCTGACTATGGCTTTCTATAGAGTATATAGCTATAGTTGAGCTAGTGGCTATTTTATTCTTGAGATTTTAGTATATAAGCCTTTCCTCTCAAGTCTTTCTATTTTTGGAGCAAAAATTGATTCGAAAATATATTTATTTTCTACGAAAAAGAGTATTCAATTCATATCAAAATTGAATAATAAATGTCAGAAAACATTTCAACATTTAATTCATAAATTTATAAAACTATTCATTACTTTAATTTCGACAAATGTTTTATGGCTTTAATATACGAAAAGTGAATTAAATTCTTCATATTATCTGTCAACATTATACCGTATTACCTCTCATAATTAGTATTCTCCAGGGAGAATATAAATGAAATTGCTGAAATTATTTAGCTGACACTGTATGTAAGTTTTATATTATAAACATGTTGACTGTCGTGGCTAACAATAATGGAAAAATTAGTTATAGATTTGTGAAATCAATTCTCTTAGAGTGATATCTAAGAAATAAATAGGAAAAATAGTCATAAGTTATTCACGTGTTTTGATTGTCATCTCATCTGTCAATCAAAATAAAAAAAATTTTATTCCCAGTACTAGTCATAACTTAGTAAGTCTTAGGCTTTCCTCGATTGATCTTTTTTTTTATTAAGTTTTACATAAGATGTATAAAACAAGTATTTTCTTCAATACAATAAATAATCGAAGAAATAATCAAAGAAATATTGAACAAAATGTTTACCTAATGTTCATATTTCAGTAATAAATTGTTTATACATTTTGTTTGATCTGAAAAACATTTTTCAAAACGAGAATGACTTTCATTTCTCTATGATTTTGATCTTCTCCTCTGATATACTCTGAAAATCTTATTCTTCTGTAGAGAAGAATCGTTTTGTGAGAGAAAGTGTCGATCCTTTAGTTATATAATAAATCGTCGAAAATAGTTTTGAAATCAATTTTTTTAGATTTATTTTTTCGAAACGTTGACTAAAAGTAAACGAACTAATAATCCATTGATTTTGTCGGTAATAGCGGTAGAAAAACGTTTATTCGGACCATAGACTCAAAATAAAAGCCAATATATAGAGGCTTTGAGTGTCAAAAATTATAGCTCAACAAAAATATGACCAGAGATATGACCGAAGACCCAAACAAATGATGGATTATTTCTATAACTATTTATAACTATAAGCGAGTGTTCAGAATAAGTTCAGAATACCATCTTTGCTCCAAACCAGTGATCTTCACATTTCTAGAGAAGATTTACAATTAATTACAGAAATTACAAATTATTGATAAAAGTTATCAGTTTTTTAATATTTTTAAATTAAAAATTAAAAGATTTACAGATATTGTATAATAATAGTAGTAATCATTAAATAATTGTCGAAATAGAGTAATCAATTTAAATCAAATATTAAATAAATAATTGATATAAATTATACTTGATATTGAAAAAAATAGTAAAATTATCACAAAATAATAACTTTAATTTCATTGAATATTATAAGACTAACTTGTTTTCATTCCCCTTTCTTTATCAACAGTTTTTGTCAATCAATAGAATAGTTTATAGCAAAATCTCTTGATATAACAGGAAATGTGATGTCCATCTCTGATGACCAAAATAATTAAGCAATTGATCGATAATATCTCATTAAATATGATTAACAAAATTGTTAGTTCTCTACATTAGATAATAAGGCATTTAAAGAACACTTATTAAATAATTCATGAATTGTGCTTAACTTCAAATCAAATGCAGACAAGAATTACATTAAGAGTTGAATTGCAATCGAGTCAATCGATTCCTCGTAGAGTCTCAAGAATTTAAAGCTTGTTCTTTAAGAATTGAAAGATAATTGCAAAAAATAAATGTCAAACTAATGCACATACTATTACTCATACCATTCACAGCTCAAACACAGGGTTTCCCAAGGGGGGGATTATCCAGGAATCCCCCCTAGAACCGAAAAGTCCCCCCCCCCTAGGATTCGCGAAAAAATTGTAAGGCAAAAACGATGAGTTTTTGGGG
>JAQIXD010001429.1:0-15058 GCA_034699985.1 Minunthozetes semirufus
CCCTATTTCTTGATTTGTATACAATTTGATTTGATTACTACATCTTATATTTTAAATTTTGAGAAAGTTACTGTAATTTAAATATTCCTGAGCTAACTGCTGATTACATTAATCAATTTTTGACGACAATTGAAAATTGCAACTTATTGCTATAAGTGAATCACTACCGCTTTAAATTTGATAGATTTTAAATAATACTATACTACCATATCTAGGCAAAAATGTGAAAAAAGAATTACTCCGTCTTATATTTTATATTTTGAGAAAGTTACTGTAATTTAAATATTACTGAGCTAACTGCCGATTACTTGATTTAATTTTTGACGACAATTGAAAATTGCAATTCATAGCTCCTAAGTGAATCTTTACCGCTTTAAATTTGTTTTTAAATTATCACTCCTCAAATTTAACATAAAAGTTAATAAATATTTTGTTATACAATATTAATTCGATACTAGCAGCAACGATTATAGTATAAATCCATTTTATCATGCATTTTCCATAGCCCAGAGTGATCCTATGTGAGGTATAATTTTGAAGCTTCTCTATTCTAGCACATTTCATTTTAGCAGGAATTTTGTTTTTCCATGCATTTTCAGTGGACAAACTAATACAAGCCTATGATTTACATCTAGCAGAAAGTGATGAAATGTATTGAATATTAACTTTCAAAACTTCAATTGTCCTATAGAAATGATAATTTCTAGCTACCTATAGCTTGTTTGTTTATGAATATGATTTGGACAACTAATTTGAGGAAATACATTAAATGTATGAATGGCATACCTCATGAGGACAATCATGACAGCGGAGTTGCCTAAAACAGCTGCAATCACTACAACCCATACTAACATTCGAAGAAAGCCATTTCCCATCACATCTTCGCAGGGATTAAATGCATCCGGAATTGGAAAGCATTCGACGTTTGGGTAGTTTTGGGAAATATCTCCACACAATGCCTGTAAGTGAGTACAAGTGAGTGACAGTATTAGTCCAGATATCAGTTAAACATAATATCTGTCAATTAATCCAATGAATAACATCTTAATTGACAGACATTTGACGATAATTTCAATCAGTCTTTCATTTATTGCAAAATTCGTTGAAATAAAAAATTGATTTGAATTTAATATCCAATAAATCTCTGAAATTAATTATTTAAACATTGATTTAGTTCTAACCAAATGACAGAATAATTGATGGCTGAGCTCTGAATCGAAAATCTAATTCACATTTCGGAAGGAAATGAAAAATCGATTTTCCAAATGAGTCGAAAAGAAAAAGTACTTCACTTATAAGTTATAGACTAAAACCCATTAACTTCTTAAACGCATGAAATCATTTTCTCAGAAATAATATATACTCAAAAATTATATAAAAAATTGATTGGAAAGTACCGGTGGAGGCGGTGTCATAGTCACTGGACGACCAAAGTTTCCTGGTATGTCGTTCTCAGAACGAGTGTTGGGGTGATTCTCATCTGAATTTGGGATTATTCCAAACCCAATAACTGGCTTTGGAGTTGTCTTTGGAGTAGAGGCTGGTCCATCATCTTGCAAATTATCTGTAAAGACTTTACTGAATCCCTCGGTTTGATTATTATCTTCTTCATTATAAATAACTCTTCCATAAACTGTACTCTCTTCTGGGGTATGGGTTCCAGCGCTCAATATTTGTCCAAATTCATTCAAGTGTCTCGATTTTAGATGATTTTCATAAACATGTTCTGCATTTTGAGCTGAGTCTTCATTATAGAAGAAGAAGCTGAGGAATCTATTGGTGATTCTTGCAATTCGATTGACTTTGTCTTTGGTATCATAAAACACATTCGAGAAAATTGACTGAAAAATGAAATTTTTTGAATCAAAAACTTTAATCGATTAAATCAAAGTTATTTTGAAGGCTAGCACTACCTCATCAGCACTTCTTTTTCCTCTATTTTGTGTTGAACTGGTTGTTGATGTTTTGTGCGGACAATATCTTTGAATAAAAGATTTTCGATCAAAATCGACAAAAATATTATTTCTGCTCAAAAGTAATGAATAATTCAAAACTTTTGAGAATAAAATGATGTTATCTATACTTAAGAGACATTCCTTACTATTCATATGAAATTATTTTAGAAATGCATTGATTAGTGAGAAATATTTTTCGCTTTATTTTGATTATGATTTAATTAAAGCCTAAATATAATAAAAGATAATATAAATGCAAATAATCTAAATGAACCTCTGATTGACGTCTTCGCTGAAGAGAAGATGATGTTGTTTTTGGTTATGAATTTCTGGATATTTGAAAGCACAGCAATGGTATGGATATGTGAGGAACGCCGTCCTTATGCTCTTAAAATTCATAATCGAAGGAATTTCTTTCAAAGTGAATGTATTTTGCAATTTAAGCGTTTCCAGTGAATCCATTCCCAGAGTCGGCAGTTTAGATATACTCGTTTCTGACAGGTCTCTAAATAGACATTAAAACAGTACATTAGCTCATATTTTGCCACTTTTTATAACCAAATATATTTAAAAATTAATCTTTAATTCTCTTCTGTAATTTGTTTTTGCTTTAAGCCATTCAATGGTTAAACTTCTCCCAAGAAATTCAATAGAAAATAAGTTGTGAGAAATGAGATCTCATTTTTGTCTATTATTATTATTATTATTATTATTATTAAAGGAGGAATACATCGATTTCTTTCTCTAATATTCGATTATAAATTGTTTGGACCTAAACTTACATTCACTCATAACTGGATAAAAGTAATGAACTTTCTTCATACCGATGCGTGACTTCAGGAATGATAGATTAGATCACAAAAACTCATTTATTGTTAGAGATATTGTTATTCTGTTGAGAGTCGAGTCCCGCATATAATTTGAATCATTTGTATTTAAATATAGTTTTGTTGAAACTTTTATTTGTAACCATTTTGTCTAAAGAATCAATACTTAGACTAATAATAACTTTCAAACTCTTAAATTTTGTTTCTTTGAACACAAGAATAATGTTTTTATGAGAAACTCTTAAATTCCTATGAAATTCATTGAAGCAATTGATTTAACTTTTTATGAGATTCTTTTAAAAATCTAAATCGAGTGAAACGATATTATTGTCGACTAAAAGTGAATTTCATTAAAAATTGTTTACATCGACTAAAAAATGTTTGAAAGAGGAATACTTTTTTTTGGAAAAGAGTCACTTCGCAAATGTCACGACTACTCTGTATTTGCTCAGCACTGGAATTAAAGTTAGTTATTATATCAGATACTTATGTAAAGGCTCTCAGCTCTATAAGTGGCGAAAGAAATGTCAAATCAATATATTTGCTTCAATTCGTTTCTGGTCTAATATATGACTCTATTTTATTCTTACGGATTATTTACTAACAAAGAAGGTGTCGATCAAAGAAGTTCTTAACAATTCTTTAATCACCAAAAATGTACTCAAAAATCAGTGTTTTGTTTAACACTTTGGTTCCACACAAGAATAATTTGGAGGAGGAATACACTAAATGTTGACAAAATGAGTTTAAATAAATGAACTAAGTATTTAATAATTGAAAAAGACATTAAAATAAGTAAATTATTTTTATAAATATATAAAATGGCGAAAAATTATATTGGAATCCGAAACTATCCAAAGCCCATAAGTTATAGCTGCGCAACCCACGTTTCCAAAACGGGTAGGTCGAAATTAACTACCATACCCACGTAACCACGTAACCACGATGTTCGATACTTAACCACATGACCACCTGACTACGTAACCACCTCCCCCCCCAAAAAAATAATAAAATAAAGTATAGTTGTGCAACACACCTTTCCAACACACTTTTTGTGAGACGTATTGCAAAGTGTGACTTAAGTTGAGGTCAGTTAAGTTTTAAGGGCTAATTGGGAAAAACCCATATATGAGTCAAGTTTAAGACAACAAAGCATTACAAACAACGCAATTAGTTATTGTTATTATTGTTTTGCATTCCATTTGAATGACATTTGTTTTATTTAATTAATAGTGAGATAGAAATTAGGTCGACCTCCTCGTGGTCTATCTCGGGTAACGCTAACTGACCTAATAATTTTTTCACTTTTCAATAAACTTTCAATTGGAGTATTTCATCTATTTATTTATTAATGCTTTACTCTTGTTTCTCAGTAACGTTTCAATATATTGTTTCACAAAAGATGTTTTGGAAAGGTGTGTTGCACAACTATACTTTATTTTATTATTTTTTTTGGGGGGGAGGTGGTTACGTAGTCAGGTGGTCATGTGGTTAAGTATCGAACATCGTGGTTACGTGGTTACGTGGGTATGGTAGTTAATTTCGACCTACCCGTTTTGGAAACGTGGGTTGCGCAGCTATACCATAAGTGATCAAAATATACCCAGAGCATACCAGAGCACTTAATACTGAAATATTTATAGCATTTTAAATGTATTTATTATGTGAATAATTGAAGTCACATTATATTGCATTACAAAAAACATTTTCTAAAAGCAGATCAAATTGGTTTTTTTTAAATAGGGTATATTACATATAAATATATGTAATGTGATAGATTTAATAATATAATAGATACTTCATATACATTCTTAATCGTTTCTGCGGAGAAATTTCGAAATTTAAAGCTTAAATAATAAAAATATTTGAAAATAATAACAAAATATTAAAACATGTATTTAACTCACAGTTCTCTCAGTGATCTGAGTCCTCCGAAAGCCATTTCTTGTAAATCAATTAAATTCATATTTCCCTTAAGACTTCTGTCAAATTAATAATAAATTAACTGTTAATTGGATTTTAAAACAAATTCAATATAAATTATTGTTAATACAAATATACAGCCAAATAATGGATTTTATATTCAATATATTAAACAATTTATTACACGTTCTGAGAATTGCGAGAATATTAGATATTGAGAATTGAGATATAGAGAATTCATGTTATTTTATCAAGATACATGGTGCGAAAATTTATTACTCTCATTGTATTAAGAATACTCTCGACTTTTATCAAATATTTATTATTATGCCTAACAATTCTATATTAAATAACCTAGAAACTTAATATATAAAAGATAATAAAGGATTGTGTTATTAATAAAATTGAGGAATACTTACAATTTGGCAATTTGTGAGCCATTGAATGCCAAGTTTTGGATACTTTCAATCATATTGTAATCGATATTTCTTTCAATAAAAATGAAATAAATTATTATTATTATTATTATTATTGAGAACTCAATTTTTAATTAAACATTTAAAAAAACATTAAATTAGTTCCAATAATGCATTGACAAGTTTACTTTTACTTAGAAAATACAAGTAAACATGTTGATTTCGATTGTTAAATAAAGGCAAAATTATAAAATAAAGTAATTGATGTTTTCCAGGCATTTGTGTTAATTAGAATTTAATGAAAAGTTGATAGAAATCATAAAAAATGATCAGTTTTTCATTCATTAATAAAACATAGATTTTAATAATATTTTATTAATGAATTCAATCTTTTAGTCGATATTTTGAAGAACTTAATTTCATTTAGAACTCGGTATAAACCTTCAGGCCTTTCATTGAGATCTTTCAAAATGAGTAAATAATTAAAGTTTGATTTATATAACTATAATATAAAGTCTGTAATTATTTAGGAATGGTTTGACAATATTGGAAATCCTTTACTTAAATATTGGAAATAACATTTAAACTTATTATAGAATTGTAAATAAATGACCCATGAAAGAAATTTGCTCCATATTCTATTTATTCTCTTATTTATTGTAAAGTTGGGCATATTTCCGATGATAAAATTGAGACCCACTTATGAAATTCTTGAAAAATCTGGACTTTGTTCTTATATAATATGTCCTATTATATACTTAAACTCTATTTTTAGGAAAATGGTTTTTATTAATAACAATTTTATTGTGATTTATATATAGAATTTCTGATTGAATTTGATTTATAATGTTAATAACACGAATGTGATTATTTGATTAAAAACATTCAGCTATTATTTGAAATCTTTGATTAATCCATTTTATTGATTATCTGTTTGTTTCAATGTTTGTGAATACAAATGTAAAATAAATTCGTTAAAGATTTGAATTAAAGCTCATTTGAGCTCTTATTTAATCGATTTATTTGTCATTCAATTTTGAATTAATGAGAAAATGCATTATAAATGGGAAGAAATGAGAATTCAATTAAACAGTGAGTAAAGTATGCTCTGAATGGGACTGAGTTCGCAAAGAAGATAAATATGATCTGACAGTAGAGATAGAAAACACTATATATCGGAGGCTTTGTGAGGACAGTCAGACAAACTGGGATTCAATGCAATGCAATGTATTGTTGACCTTACAATTGAGCGAACATTTATTCAATACATTCAATACTTACACGATTTCTGCCTTAACTTTAATGGAAAGTGAGGTTAAGTTTCGGATTCTATTGCTATCGAAGTCACTGCAAATCAGTTAATATCAGTTAATTCAACGATAGATCAGTTTTAAAAGGGTTTACACCAAATTCGTTGCTTTACTTACATCATGGAAATAATGGCATCAGTTTCCAAATAGTTGAGGGCTGGCATTGTCTCCAAACCAGTTTGAACTATTCTCCTAGTTGTGCCAATTTTCAATTAAATTCAACATTTTTTACAAAATAATAATGTATTTCAAGGGATTTCTTACAGGATTTTCAGTTTCTTGAAAGAACCCATAAATACACCCTCTGGTATGTGCTTAAGATGAGGCGCAAACTTTATGTATCTGTGAATAAATAAATTACAATAATATTTGAGGCCTCATATCAGTTGACATCCCATTCATTTGAGTGTCAAAAATGCAATTATTTAATGAATAGAAAATTATATTAAAAATTAATGCGAATTTATATAACAATTGTTCCTATAATAAAAGTTTTGATGCCTTTCGGTAATCATTTTGTAATATTTCTATTGTTTTTCAAATTTGTTTTTATTGATTAAATGGTTTCTCTGAATACAACAGAAATACAATAAAAACCTGCAATTTTTTTCGCCTTCAAACGAATTGTCTGAACAATGGCTCACTTTTGTTAAGAGTGAACCCACTCTTCAGTTCCGAATTAAATGAAATTTTTTGTTTAATACTTGAAGAGTATATCAAATATGGTTTCATTGGTTTGCTTTCACAAAACGAGAATAGACTCGAAATAAATGATTCTCAATACAAATGCTTTTGTCCTAAAATAGAATCGTCTTTTATATCCTAAACGTATAATTACATCAATTAGTAAACTAAAAGATATTATTTTAGGTGTAATCAGATATTCTTTTATCATTCAATCTATTAGTCTATTAGTATATTATATTTTGTTATCAATTTTGTGTTTATCATATAATTAAGTGTAATAAACATCTATTTAGGGCTCACTTACATCGTACGTAAATTATCCAAATGAGAAAATACTCCTGATTCAATTAGATGAAGACTTGTCATAGATTCCATATATCTATTATCCAAGAAAATGTGGATTAAAACAATAATTCTTAACCTAATTGTTATTTCACTCACAAATCGGTTAAATTCCTATAATTTTGAAATGCATTTGATTCCAATACATCGATTCCTATTGATATCAAAGAACTGAAAAAATACAAATAATTAATATTTTATAATTTGATTAAAACATTTATATATTTATCACTAAAAGAATGGATACAAATGTGAAAAACAGAAAAACATCTATTAGTACACAAAAAGTTAATTTCAATGAAATTATTATTCATTGAAAATAAAATTTGATAATAAAGTTAATATTAAATATTAATAGCACTGAATTTTGCAGTGAATCCAATTTATTTTATTTTTGCATTAAGAATATAACATAAAATAGACAGACATTGTATTACATTAATTACTTAGAGTGATGTGACAGCCCTTTTCGAGGTTCAACCGATCGAAACTCTCGAGACTCGTTTTTCGGTAGTTTTCCAATAATTTAAAGTATAGCAAAATATATACAAAAATCGTTAATAAAATTTAATAAAAATAACTAAACTTTTTGCTTAATTATTGCTACTATTATTTTTCACCAAATGAAAGTTAACCGGAAATATTGACTGATAAGAACACTTAAGAACCAAAATCACTAATCACTCATTAACATCAAGTCATTAATTTTCATTTTTTTGAGTCAGAAAATTATAATGAAAGGGCTGTCATCTCTATGTATGACTCTATGGATTTGTTTTTTAAATAAAAATCTCTTATATTTTTCTAATGGTAGTCTACTATAACGATATCAGACTATTAGTGGAAACACAAAAAAAATTCATTTTTAATGAATCTCTACTCAAAGACTAATTAATAGCTTTAATTTGTTTTATATCATAAATCAAAGTAAAGTGATGTGTCTTTTGGTCGTTTAGAAGAACAGCCGTCAAAACAATTATAATCATCTCTTACAAAGTGATAAGTTTTGACCAAAATAACAACAAATAATTTTGAAGACAAACGACTCATTAATTTCAGAAACATTAAGCCCTTTGTCGGTCGAATTGAAACTGATTTATATTCTGTAATTTCTTTCCTATTTTAACAAAAACCGCTTCCAAGAAGAGTTTGAATCATTGCTCTAAATGAAGATATAGTGGTGTTTGAGCTCTTCGTTTAGCCTGAATTGCCATTTGGGTCACTCATCGAATAGGTTTTTTAAAAAAAATTGCCTTAAATTCTGAGAACTTTAGCTAAAATATAAATGTCTGAACTGTCACACCTTCTGATCGTTAAATAAACAAACATTTTAATTAAGTCAAATACAATTATAAAGTAAAACGTTACGACAAATTATACCCAGGAGAATTTTCGTGAATTAATTTAATTAGTTTATTCTTTAAACAAGTGTCAAAACCAATAAAGAATTTAGTTATTCTTTACGTTAAATATCTTTTCTTTTGTCTAATTGTACTAAATGTTGAAAAACGCAAAGAATTGAAAATACAGTAAACTTTAAAAGTTTTATCACTCTTTCAAAGAAAAAATCATTAAAAGATAAGTTGAAAATTCAGTATTTGAAATAAATGTCAATTTTCATCAATTACAATTACAATTACAAACAGAATCGTGTCTTAAGAGTGACAGACCCGACATCAGTAAAACTCTGAATGAGAATTAAATGTCAAAAAACCAGTAGTCGTGCAAAATGTCATTCCCTTTCTCCTTCCCTCTGGAAATAAAAAAAATAACAAAATAAAATAAAAATTGAAATAAACTTATTATAAAATATTGAAAATAAAGCAAAAAATGTTTTTAAGTCTTTCTTCCGTATCTGTCATTGAGATCACAGGGATTCAGTAATGTATCCTAGCATTTAATTGTTTCATGGAACAAGCAAGATAAAAATTTATGAAAAACTATTTACTGTAATTTTCTGAGTTAACAATTTGTTTGACTCTTTCTCTCTTGAAATCCTGAGAAAACCTTTTGGAAAAAATTGTTTATATGAGTGAAACACCACTTTATTAATGTAAGTGTCTTCTCAAGACCTATAGGATCGTATAAAAGGCAATAGATTTGTTATCATTGATAAGTTATCAAGATTATTACAAATCTTTGTCTGCGATCCCCAAAAGAAAAGAGTTGTAAATATTTGTTGAATACAAGTCTCTTTCAAGAGAGTAAACATATACTTGATTTTATATCATTTATTTTCATAGAAGTATGAATAAAAAGGTTATTCTTTCTATTCTTTAATAGGATTTTGCCATTATTTGATTTAAAGAACTCAATTGTTAAACAAAATTTTGCATATTTTCTGAAATTTCAATATTTTTAATGAGATTTTTGTATATTTTCATTGAATTGTTGATAAAGTTCACCATCAATTCAAAATATTCTTTGAAATTATTTTATTTGAACAAGATATAATATTTTATCTGATAAAACATAACTTGCAATACAGAAGCACTACAGAGAAGTATCATTTCAGGGTTTTAAGCAAAGATTGTTCTTTTTGTAAACTTATGTTTTACAACTTGGTCCTTCACTTGAGAGGGAGGACACTCATCTATTTACACAATACTTAAAAATATGTAAGACTTCGCCTCTCAATAAAAAAATTCAATATTGAGTTTCACTTTTCATTTATAATTTTATTTATTTATTTCTTGAGTTGAAAATGACTTCAAATCTATAAAAAGTGATAAAATATTGGTTTCAAATTCGTGTCTTATATTTGACGGGAAAATGATTTATGATTTTGAGTTCAAATCATTTCAATAGTGATTTCAATTTTGTGGTTTCCATGTTTGGGAGCACTCAAGTGAATAACATCTTAGAAATTGCTTCACATTTGAAAGAATAACATAAAATTATTTGTTGCAAAAGAGGAAGGAAAAACTAATTCAAAATTTCCACCTGATAAAATTGAAGAATAATAGCAGAAAGATTTTAGACCAATAATAGAGAAATATTTGAATTAAAGGAAGAATATATACAAAAATTTAATCACTTCTTCTGTTAATTTGAAAAGTTTCTCAAACTTTCAGTTGAATAAAGAGTTTTCCATTCATTACACGCAATGTATATGAATTGTTTGGTCACTAATGAAGAGATGTATGAATGAAAAGATATCACAATAAAGAGGAACTCATATTAAAACTTATTAATGAATGTGTTTTGTGTTGAATACGAATTGAGTTCAAACCAATGAATAATCTTTTAAAACAGAATTAATTATTTGAAAGTTTTGGGGATCTCTTCTCAAAATGATTTATGAAGACATCATTAAACTATTTTTTGATGAAAAGAATGGTGACATCAATCAATCAATTTTAAGAATAACTAATTTACTTATATTATAATAAATTATTTAATTTTTATCCCTAATTTTGTAGAGCAAATCGTGATCAGGGTAATTGATGTGATTCAATCAATAGATGAATTCCATCTAAAAATCAATGAAAATCAAATTTTTCATCTTTCAAAAGAATTTGCGTAAATGTTTGAGTAAAGTCTTAATTAAATAAATTATTTAAATGGTTTTCACTTATTTTTAGTTATTTAGAGAAAACAATTATTTCAATTATCTATTCGGAGCACATACTCATTCATGTGTTAATCAGGCACTTGAATGAAGTACCAAGATAAACAAATGGTAAACTAAAATAAAATTGAAGAAATTTTTGTCTAAAGAGCAACTTTAGCCCTTACAGGAGTGATTGCAAAACAGGATTTTATTTAGTTAAAGCCTTTCCGCGTCCCCAATGAAAATAAAGTACAATCAGTACATTTAGCAATAATTATGATCAGTTGAGTAGTTATTTAGTTTGAAATTTTCAAATGTTAACAAAAACCAAGTGATCAGCGATGAAGAGAACTAATAAAAAGCAAAAGTCAGCGAAAAATTGTTGCAATAAATTCTGAACTAATATTGTTTTGTAGCAAAATTTCTATCATTTGATTTGATTTCCTCTCAGACATCAAATGAAACAACAAATGTATTGATCTCAACATTGATGAGCACAACATAACAATCCACTAAATTACTGGATGTGATTCCCATTTGATACATGATAGTCAACGAGTTAATTGATTGGATCACTTGACCTTAAATCTGGGCTCAATATTGAAATGAATTCGTAACAAAAAAAATGCTATTTTCCTAATATCATACAAATTTCAATTATAGCGATTCAAACATAAGGTGTTATATTTGTATTATTTGTATTTGTATTTGGTAATTGATTAGTTTTAAATAACATTGATATAACTTTTAACTTGAAATAACATTTATATTTCGTAACTTTAAAGAAGATAACTCATTTCATTTCAACTGAGATCAACTGAGTAGACATAATGATATATAATGAAAAGTTTAAGAAAACGTAAAGAAATTATAGTCAACCAACTTGTTCTATGGTGCTCTAACCAACTCTAAAGTACTGCTTGAAAATATAATATCAAATCTTCAAAGATAATAACAAAGTGTTTTTAAGTCTGTTTTTGTGGATTTCATCCAATTTTCAAAAGTCAAACAAAACTAAGTGACCGTTCATTGAGAATAAGAAAGGAATTCTATTTTTATAATAAACAAAAACCACTCATATTCTTACTTTTACTCCCATCTACTCTATTAGGTCGTATCTAATATTATTTATCTTCAAATCATGTACTAAAAAGAGAAGTTCAAGAGAAATGCATTTGGTTTTAAACATTTCAAATTTATAGATACTTTTTAGAATAATTTGTTTTTTTAATGTTTTTGCATTAAATTTATTGATTTTTCAAAATCTGTTTTCAATTTAAAACATTTGCCGTAAAAAAGTCTGCATTTGATTATACATTCATTGATCGCTAGTTTTAATCACTTGAATCTCATTGGGAAGGATTTGACGCATTTTAAGAGTGTTTGGATGTGATTAGTTTTTCCTGTTTATGTGTTCTCATACGAGTCCACAACTCATTGACTTTATTCGTGGTTTTCCTCTTCTTTGTGTCGCATATCTATGAGTCTGGGCTAAAATCAATTGACTGCTGTGCTCTGGGAATAAAATATCAAAATATACTTATTTTTGTTGAAAATTTTGAAACCATACCATTCTACCATTCTAAAAATTGTTCAGATTTAACTTCTTTCTCTTTTTTATACCTGTGCAAGTCAATTGGTTTTGCTCAAAATTTATAAGTTTGAAAAATGAAAAAAATGTTCAATATGAATTTTGTGGCAAATTTCACTTTAGTGGATAAGAAAAACATATTGACTAACCCTGATATAACGTGACCTTATTTTTATAGTTTATTTAGTAGTTGAGTAATCCAAGACATTTCTTATAATATTTCAGAGAATACACGTATTGTTATCATTCAGTTTTGTTTCTGAATTTATAGTGGGATTTGGAGTCTTATCGATAAACCGGTCAAACCATATGAGCGGTGCTGACACTCGGGAATCAATGTTTTTCTAAGATTTTATTGGTTTACAAACATTTGTCTGGTGTTTGTTCTTATGTCACATTTGAAAGCAATAGTAATACAGATTCACTGCTTTTCTCTCACGAGTCGTAAAATTTCTTGAGATTAGAGTAAAGAATATGTACTCAAAGAAAGCGACGAAAAAAGGCTTTCATTTGTCATTAATTCTCAGATAATTTTGTTTCAGAAAATGACTTCAAAATATACTCTCGTTTTCACTATTATTTCAAAAAAGGATTATTATTATTATTTTAATGTTTTTCTTGAATTTTCTCTTTAAAAAATTATACATTAATGATCTTGCATTAAGAAGTTGTCATTTGAATTTCAATTTTAGTATTAAATAGGCATTCCTTTTGAAAGATAAGATTTTAGTGATTTATTGATTAAATATTTTTGTAGATTTGAATTTCAATTATTGAATCAATTGAACAATTTATTTATATATTGAAAGCATATGAAAATGAATGTATCAAAACTTCGAAATAATATTATAGCAAAAGGTTTTACAACATTTTGAGAGGTTTTCTCTGTAAAAATTGTGTAAATCGATGAGTAGTGAGTAATCCATCAACTATTAAGTGACAGACATTCTGTTCAGCAAATGTATGAACAATGACTTCGCAACAAATGATAGCTCATTAGACATATATTTAAGACTTTTTTCAATTAAATTACATTAAAAGCTTTATTCCATTTTTTCAACAATTTTTCACGATTTTCACTCAAAAACCAATTGAAAGACTCGTTAAAAATCATGTGACGAATGTATTGTACAATGGAGCATGGACAATTTCTTATAAATTTCTAAAATCCTCGCTGTGCTTCACTGAGTAGGACTGTCCAACTCAATCCAACTCTATTTAAGGAAAATCTTGAGCAGAAAATACTATAAACTCCTAACGATTAGACGAAAATATTTTCAGAGAAAACATGGCTTAAAGTATATCTCTTTTTAAAGAAAAATTTGTATTAAAAATAATGTTTAATGCAGTTTATGTCAGATTATTATTTGTCGGTCAGTCTATCGATCAGTTTATCAACAAATCCTGAGCATAAGCCCCAAAATTGTATCTTAAACCCTGTTCGTGACGTCCAATAAAATCAAAAATAAAGAGCAAAAAGAGTGAAGTCTTTATTGAAGAAGAGGTCTAACGATAAGAAATATTCAAATATAATATTCAGAGATATTCTATCACTATATTAAAGTAAAGATTGATATTTTTTGACCGAATCATATGTCAGACTCACCCACTCTTTCAATATCTTTGATATCTGAGGCTAAATCCTAATCAATACAAAAGACTAAACTGATATCGAAATGACAATTAGGGTCAACTAATATCTGATGACAGAATTCAATATTTGACAATCTATTGATAGACAATTTGATTAGTTATTCAGTCATTCAATTACTAATATTTGAGAATTTGAGAAAATAAATATCGTATGAGTATATGATATGAGTTTGCTATAACTTCTTTAGTTTTGAAAAAATCAAAACATTTGTTGAAAAAAAGAAGAAAATGTTCAAATAATTCAGTTTTCTTACAAATAAAGGAACGAATAAAATATAATCATATTATTTCATATGATATTGTTTTTGTTGAGTATCTTATATTTGATATGAAAAGATTCTCAATTGTCTCAAACTTTTGTATTGGTTGTTAAGGACAATAGACTCTTGTCAATAGTGATTGTGGAATGCTCATTTTTCTACTTTTTATCTTGGTATTCATTAAAATACAATGAGTTTGAATGATTACATAAAATGAGTGTAATATTATTTACAGATAATAATCATAAAGTATTTGATTTAATGCTTTCGAATCACAAATAAGAATATCTTCCCTGAAATTCATAAATTTATAAATAGAAGAGTATCCACCAAAAAGTATATTTATGTCATTTTATTATTATATAACGTATCTTAGATTCAATCAAATCAAATATATTTTGTTTCTTTAGTGATATTCAATACATTTTTTACGACGATAACAAAGTTTCGGAGTATATAATCTGCTGTTGTCCGCGCCCTCCTCCTCCCGCTCCACCCCCACCCCTCCCCCCACTGTAACTGATAATAAAGAGAAGTTGGT